>CAUOFW020003329.1:0-38181 GCA_963454935.2 Ilex paraguariensis | reverse complement strand
ATGGATATCTTGTTTCTTGCACAATAACACTTAATCTGTTGCAGAAAATAAAAGGAATCAGAGGCTCTCCTCTTAGTCATCTTCCATCTCTGTGTACCAAAAATAGCAATATATAGAAAATAAGAGGGATCACTCACGTAAATTTGTACAGAAAATGACTATGAAAATTCATACCATTTTGCCTAGTACTTTCTTTCATCTCCTAATAGTAGAGATCTAAAACAAACAATAAACAATCTGAGTGATTCACATCAACTGAAACTATCCATAAGTCATCCACTTTCGACCATGAAAATTCAAACCTCCACTCCACTTTGGCAAGAACTTGGACTTATGACGAAGAAATCTAGACTTACAAAAAATCAATTCAACCAATGACACCCACAAAGATCAATGTTGATTAGTAGAAACCAAAAAGAAAATCCCATGACAGATAAAAGAGGACCTGTCAACCTAAGAAACCACAGTACCTAAAGGAGACAATTGTAACTCGAGCTTTTGTTTCTTGACTTTATGGTATCTATCCATGGCTTTGAAAGTCCTAACACAATGGAAGAGGAAAAAGCAATGATGTATATAGAGGAAAACAATAATGCTAAACCTAAATTTGGAGAAAGAGAGAGAGAGGAGGAGGAGAAGGAGGGAGACAGAGCGTTACTCAAAAGTGGCGACTATTGGATGGTAGACATAGTCGTCGATGATTACACTGAATGTAGTTGTAGTTGGCATAGTAGTCGCTGGTGGTTCAGTTCTTAGGCAAGTGGTAGAGTTGAAAGAGAGATAAACATATGTGAGAAAGAGGGAGAGATATGTGAGAGAGGTAAGTATGAGATAGGAGAGAGTTTTAGAATGAGATAGGGAGATAGAGTTGGATGAAAGACAAGAATCTTTGTATCAGCTAGTATAAGATAAAAAGAAAGAGTTAGATGAGAAATAAGAGTTTTTGAAAAATTTGGCATGAGAACTGTTGAATCAATAATCGTCAAGCAATCTGAATCGCGAAAAGTTAAAGATAAAGAAATCTAGTTACTTTATTATATAGAAATATAGAGAGAGAGAAGATGCGATAGTGTGTTTAAAACGTTTAAGAGATAAGAGAGAGAGTTATATAAGAGATAGGAGTGTTAGAGTTAAGTCCAATTATGATCGTCGAATCAGTACTTATGAGATGATCTGAACTATCTTTTATATTGAAATTACGTTGTCCGTTAAATATATATATGTTTTGTCTCAAAACGATTTAGACCTCTTTTAGTCTCCAAAATTCAAACTCAGCTCTACTTTATTTTATATATATATATATATATAAAATATCTATACACACATGCATATACATATACATATACATATGTAATATCTCATTGACATGATTCTTTAACTTTTTCATGACCTCCTACAGCATTGCAATTCAGTTTCTAGGAATCCTATTCCTTAGACATATTCAAACTTGGAGAGAGAGAAAGCGCTTTATGTTAGTGTCTGAACGTTTTCTTTCAGCTTTGAATAAGCCACAGCACCATGCAACTTTCGTGACATTGACCAGCTAAGAAACAAACACATACCGCTGATGCAACCCTCAAATTGAAGTCATCTTTCACACAGTAAACAGTATAGGAACAATATCTCAACACCTTTCTGACAAGTTTCATGAAACCACACACTCTTTAATAATATCATCTGTATAGATGTACATATATATACTTATATGTAAGAGAGAGAGAGAGAGAGAGAGAGAGAGGACTAGTCCAAAATATACTCCATTTGAGTGAGTAAATTGTGATTTACATTAATGTCCACATCCTACTAGGGAATCTAAAAATAATTAGAACAATGCATCTGAACTAATACTTTCACTTTGACCCAAATTAGTTATATATATTTTGAATCAATAAACAGAGCCAAGAGGTTAAATAAATACTACTAAGACATCTGAAAATCATCCCTAGCTCTCAGCTTCTGTGTGGGTTAGTGACATTTTGACACAGTCATAGTGGTTTGTTGACCATAGTTGCATATGAACTAGGGACAGCTTCAAGGACTGTCTCTTGTGACCAATTGCCACTCATAAGATCATAAGGAAACCCAGTACCTAAACCCATGGATAACCCTTCATATCCACCAGCTCCATTACCAGACCATGACCCATAATTGTTGTCCATAGCCAGTGAGGAAGAACCAGAAATGCTTGAACCTTCTTCGGACCACGTAAAACAGTGACTATTTTTGGCACCAAAGCCAAATTCAGATGACCCAGAGATTCCAAGAAGAGAGGAGTGACTTGGATCATGGACCATGCTTTGTGAATTAAAAGTTTGCCCATAATTCACATCCATTAAAAATGGCATTGTTGGTGCAGTAAACTGATTTAACAAAGCCGAAACTCCGGGATCACATGCTTCAACCTTTGGTACAAAAACTGGATAGGGTGTTGAGAAATGAAGAGAAGCATGGTTGTAAGTGCTCTCTTCATTCATGTTGCTTGTAGGGTTGCTTTTGGCTGCCAATAATTTCTTCTTCAATTTGGTGTTCCAGTGATTCTTCACATCGTTGTCTGTTCTTCCTGGTAGTTGAGCAGCTATGACAGACCACCTATATATTAAAAAAAACCATATTGGAGCATGTGTTAGAAAATGAAAGTTTTCTTAAGTTCAGAAGAATATATTAATTAAATAATAATAATAATTTTGTGGTTATTAATATAAATTGGTCAACTTGCCTGCTTCCCATTTTACTATAGAGATTGCATATAATGTTGTCTTCCTCTTCAGTAAATGCTCCATGTTTGATGTCTGGTCTGAGGTAATTCAGCCATCTCAGACGACAACTCTTACCGCAACGTTTGAGACCTGTGACATATGAAACGATAAACACTGTTGACATTGAAGAAGAGCAAGATTGAATTGGTGAAAATATGAATTAATAGCAGTTTATCAGCCAGAAATAAGGTTTCTGACCATAATGAATGAGAAATTTTGCCCAAAAAACTTAATACAGAAATACAAAGTGAGAATAGGGTTTTTGCCATAAGGTAAATACTTTTTATTTCTGAGAAATCAAAGACATATCAATGAAGCACAAAACACACGCCCTTAACAGGACACACAGCAAATCATAAAGAGACCGCTTCATAAAGCAGATATGATCATAAGAGTCTAGTTTAGTTATAAACTTTGAAAATTCTAGCTGCAATATCAACCTTGAACTATGTGTGGGCATAACTATGGAATTACTATATGGAGTATGAGAACCAAAGGTCCCTAGAAAATAAACAAAACAATGACTGGTTTGCAGTCCAAAGAATGTGCAAAAACAAGCTATGAACTAGTATTCAAGAAATTGGGCTAAGACTTTTAACAGCTTGTGTACCTGCCTAAGACTTACCACATAAATGGAAAATTATGGCGTGGAGCATAAAAATAGCTGGATTTTAGAAAGATGTAACAATTAGGCAATTGGGTAGTGAACAATTTGCATAAAACACAAGAAAACTACCCATTGGGGTTCAAACAAGAGAATCCAGGAACTAAGAACACAACTTGATTATCTGTGTGTGTGTGTGTGTGTGTGTGAGAGAGAGAGAGAGAGAGAGAGAGAGGGAGGAACTAACCAGCTTTCGGAGGTAAGGCTATCCAGTTGCCACCAGTGCCATGTGTATGAAGGTAGTTCTTGAGAGCTTCATCTTCATCTGGAGACCAAGGTCCCCTTTTCACTTTGGTCTTGTCACAGCAAGGAGCTCTTCCCATGGCTGCACAGAGAGAGAGAGAGAGAGAGAACTACTTGTATATAGAGACTGTAGATTTGAAAGAGAAAGAAATTCAGGCACGCAAGAGCAGAAATAATGTTCCTTAAGAGAACCAATAGCCTTTTGGTGACTGCTTATAAAGTGACTATAAGTCCCTTTGTAAGCTTGACTTTGGAGGACCTATTCTTTGTTTTTAAGTCCTATTTTACCTTGTTTCTTGTTAATAAGCTTAAGAGACCGAGTCAATAGTCACACCATCAGCAAATGATGCCAACATTTACTTAGTTTTGGTTCATATGTAAAGTAGTTTCTCTCATACTTCTAGTCATGATATTTGCATTAATTTTCTAAACCATTTTTCTAGTTGTATATCTAAATGAGAATGATAAGGACATTACATATAATCATGAACTTTTCTTGGTAGATGACTATCTAGAAACATAGCTTAAGGTGATTACCTCTAATTATCCTTGACTTTTGAAACTTGAGACTATTAATTAATTTGACAAAAATTATTAGAAGTGCCATTGATATGATGTATGCAAAGCGTCATCCTCGTAGACCGTCAGACTTCAATTTTTTTTTTCTGAATGACCCGATCAATTCTATCCGGCTCTCCTTATTTATTTTTTATTGTTTCATTTTCGATAAAATGGAAAAACCGAAAGTGCAGTGTATAAGCTGCTAATGAATCTAATTTGATTAGCAATAAGTGTCACAAGGTGAATCTCATTCATATGTATGCACATGACATCCTTAAATTTTGGTTGCAAAATAAAATTAGTGGACTAATTTCATTACGGCTTGGTATATACTCCCCCCCCCCCCCCCCCCTCCCCTCCTTTTTTGTGTAAGAATGACTAATAAGAGAAATTGCCATTTCAATCCAAGAAATTTCAATTTTAAGGATCCAAGTGGTTTTTTTTTCCCTGAGTAAGTTAGAGTACATCACACACTAGTTTTTTTTTTTTTGCCATTTAGTCATTAAGTTCATGGTTCACCCAGGAGCATGTTATAGGCATCGGTTAAATGAAAATACCATATTATGTTTGTTCCAAGACTACCATTTTTCTATTGTAGGGAGAGTTATTTAGTATGTTTTCAACTAAAATAAATTTAGAATGGATCGAAATGAGGAAATAGGACAAAGGGAGTGAACCAAGACCATAAAAAGTGACAACCTAGTGCATGAGATTCTCGTAATAACTCGCAATCTGAAAAGTCAGATATACCCAGTTTTACTCTCACACATGGACAGACAGTTTTCTTGACTTGACATGCATTGTGGCCTCTGAAATTTGATTGCTAATAAAATTCCAGTTTGCAGCCTCTGAAACTTGATTAATAGTACTAAAAGTCACCACATACTTGTTGGAACACTGATGATGACCTTCTGCTTTCACTTTTTAAGTGAACAAAATGTTTTTTTTTTTTTTTTTTTTGGGGGGGGGGTGGTATTTAGAGGCTTGAGCTTAATCTTCATTCTATGCAATCAAAGTTCTTCAAACTCTTCACTCAAACTCAATGTAGTTGTTCTTTTTTAGGATCAGTTAGTGACTGTCATGCCATCATAATCTTTCCTTCAATTGTTACTGAACTGGGCATACATCTTTTGTACAGTGATCCTTTGAAACTTGTTCAGACTGTGAATCTTTTTCCTGGGTATTCCTTTGTCACAACATGATAATAAGACCACCAGGGGCGGATTCACAGTGGGGGCAGCTGCCCCCACTGGAATTTTAAAAAATTTTGGGGACTAAGTGTAATTTTAAAAAATTTAGAATTTATTAGATATTTGCCCCTACTGATTTTTTTTAAAAGATTTAAGGGTAGTTATGTTATTTTGACAAATATATGAGTCTCACCTGTAAATATCAATGGAAGATGATATCAAAAATTTGGACATTTAAAGATTAACTAATATGTTACGAAATAGGTTAGCCCTCTCATTTGTTTTATGTCTATACATCGAACTAAATTTAGGGTTTGTAATCCTCTTCTTTTTTTTATGTTTATATGTTAGAATTGAAAATTAGGGTTTGTAGCCCTCTTTTGTGGTTTATTTTTTAATTGTTGAATTGAAATTAGCGTTTGTAACTCTCTGTTATATTTTATTTGTTATATGTTGAATTGAAAATATAAAATTAGGACTTGTAATCATCTCCTATGTTTTATTTTTTATGAATTGAATTGAAACTAGGATTTGTAATCTTGTATTTATTTTTCTATATTAAAATAAAATTGGGGCTTGTAGTCCTCTTCTATGATTTATTTTTTTATATATTTAATTGACATTTGAGTTTGTAGTCCTCTCTAGTATTTTATTTTTATAATTGAATTAGAATTATGACTTGTAGTCGTCTCATTTATTTTATTTTTATTTATAGAATTGGAATTAAAACTTGTAGTCCTCCATTATAATTAGACTAAATTATTTTGATTTGGTAGTTTGAACAGTTTTACTGTGATAAATTAAGTACTTCATATACTTAGATTTAGTTTACTAGAATAATTATAGTTTAAGTTAGTTTCGATTGTTTGTTAAAATTTAATGATGAATATTAAGTTTGTGATTAAACAAATTAATTTTTGAATTAGTTATGAAAATTTTTCTTAAAATTTAATATATGATTGAGCCCAATTTTGTGGTTCAAAATTTTTTTGTTAGGTCTTATAGATAAATGCATAATGAATTTTTTTTGTTGGCTCATATTTTATATCGCTCATGCATATGAATTGCGTCTTTAATTAGTATTCTATTAATAAAACTATACTTTTGTGAATATTTTAAATTTTAATATTAATATAGTTTAAATTACTCCCACCGGAGAATATGTCTGATTCCGCCCCTGTAGACCACAATAGCAACTTTTTGACATGGCTAATTTTTTGCCTTTGGTGTGCTAAAATTGACGGTGATAGTTTCAACCATTCCCTCTACCGAAGTAACAAGAACAATAATGAACAATAATACTTGTATAGTGTCCTTAAATAGGCCACAACCTTTCAGGTCCTTTTTTTTTGGAGGGGGGGCCCGGGGAGGAGGTTCATGAAAAAATTCATTAATATCTAGTAGGGTTGTAATTAAGGTGTGTCAACTGTCAACTAACAATCAACCCAAAATATTCAATACTTCATAAAGATTTTTTCTAGGTATTCAGATGAGTTGGGGCAGACAATGTATACACCTGATTTAAATTTGGACAGTGCATAGGTTGAGTTCTCGAGTTTTAAAAATCCAACCGAACATGTTCAGAATTTGATAATCGAAATTCAGCTCAATTATTCACTAATTTGGATTCCATAAGCGAATAAAACCTTAGCTTTCAATCGTAAAACCAATGCACAAGGCTCTTATATATAGTAGAGCATGAAAGATGTTGGTTGGTAGATAATTTTAACTCTGTTTTGGAAACGATTGATTTTTGATCTCAAACGCGCAACATATCACTTGTGTAGACCCGACCTCTAGGATTCAATTTGATGATGGCAGTGTAACATAATAAATCCTCTATGGAGGTTGTGGGCTCTTACTGTTGTTCAATGAGGACAACCCCAAAGAGAAGTGTTTGGGGGTAATTTGGGTGTCAACCGTGTGGTGTTATGTTATTTTCGTGTCGTCTTGTGTTAATTTTGGTACGTGTCAATAAAAAATTATTTAATTTTATAATAATTCATATAATACTATTTTAAAAATTATAAAAAATAAAATAAAAAATAACTATTTTTTTTTTATCTATAGTACCTATTTTTTTTATCTATAATAGTCATTAATCATGTTATCCATGTCTAACATTAATTTGATCTATTTATTTTACGTGTTAATTAATCACATTATTTTTGAATTTTCAGTCGCATCGGGTTCAGATTTGGGTTCGGATATTTGTTCGTGGGTAAAATTGACACCCTACTAATTTCTTATGATTGTGTCCTCTATCAAAAACGGAATGACTTGGTCAGACCAATACCTCCTTTTTGACTTCCTGGGCCAATGCGTTTTTGGGTTACAGTTTCTGGAGCCATGTTTGCACCATTGTCAAAAAACCTAATGTTCTACAACTGCAATAAGATATCTCCATTTGGGGATTTGGGCAAACATAGTAGTTGGGATTTCAATGTCAAGGATAAGTCTATGGTACTGAAATAAGTCAAGAGCAATTGATTTTAGTGTGACTGATTCGTAGTTATTGATTGTAAAATTAATAAAATAATATAAAATTACACATGTCAACATTTTATTGGTTAAAAGAAAAAAATACAGAACCGGACTATTAATTTAGGATACCGTAACTTTGTAACCCGACCATCTTCCATGTTATGGCCTCACCCATTTTTAGAAGCATAAGGAAATGGGTACCATGTTCTGGTGTTCAGACGGAGCTTATAAAGCAAGCATGATTGAATTCACAGCAATTTCTTTCTATCCATGTACAAGAACACACATGAAATTGCATTTGTTTCTAAAGGGTTTGCAATACAGAGGTGGCCTTGCTTTGTCCCCATCCTTCATTTTTCATTTTATATGTGGGCTTTTTTATTATTTTATTTGTGGTGGGGAGGGAAGTGTTTATTTCAAATTTCAAAAAACATAACTCATCATGAGTATATATAGAGGGAGAAAAATAATCTTACAGTCGTTTATTTTAACCTCTATTTTCGTATTAGCAACATGTTTAAAAAATAAAAACACAATCTTAGTATTAGTCTCACGCATAATTCCATAGACTTACCCGACGCATGTGTCGGATGCATATGCAGAACTAGAGTTTAAGCTGCTCAGGCATGAGTGTTACATTTTTTTATCCAGTCTATCAAAAGGAGCATAACTGGAAAAAGAAAACACTAGTCGTTTAGGTTGTCATTTTCATTTGCCTGTCCAAACCAGGATATGGCCCTACAATTTTGTGCATATTATTAGCCCAGCCTTAGAAAGAAACTTGGTTGTGTTGGACTTGCTGAACATTGTCGACGACCAATCCTGGCCCATTCAATTAGGCCCATCAATAGATAGGATTTAGACTGGACTTTTGGATAATGCGGAGGGTTGTCAATTTTTGATACGATACGAACTGAATACGAAATTAATGGATCGGACACGAAATTAAACGAGTTAATAAGTTGAAACACGCTTAAACACGAAAAAAAATCATGTCAGGTTCATGTTCAAATCAGGTGAAATTGAATTTAACTTGATTAACTCGTAGATTTTAAACGAGTTAACTCGTATAGTTGAAACGGGTTAACATAATTCGAATATGAACCCCGATCTAATCAGTTGTAGACCTGTTTATGACAGTATAGTTTGCCTATTATGTATGACTAATGTAGTTTTAATATTATTACTTATTAATTATTGTTTCAACTATGATAATTGACAATATTTTTTTTTGTCATAATTAACAATATAGTTCTTAACATTATAATGACATTATACTAATAGAGATTTTGCTTTAATTTTTGGGTTGAAACTTGAATGCATTTTAGTTAATTTCATTGATGAGATATGATATGTTATTTGTAAAAAAATTATTTGAAATTTTAGATGAATGATTGAATGATGTATAGATTATGTTATGTGTGTTAACCAAAAAACGACTTGTTTATTAAATGTGTCAAACATGGCGGGTTTAGGTAACTTGTTTAATAGTCAGGTCATATTAGTGTTTACACATATCGACACGATTATTAAACATATCAAGTTCGAATTTTGAGATTTTCGACACAAACTTAAAATTAACCAAATACAAAATAACCCAACCCGACACCCCCTACTGATTTGAATTTCAATATGATTTCAAAAGCTCAATTCAAATTCGATGGTTTTTATTTTCGTGATTCATATCCAAATTTATTAACAATTCGATTTAGTCCAAATAACTTAATTAACTAAAATTTAACAAAATATACCTCATTTTTAGCTAAATTTCTCTTAGTAATCATTTAATTTTTTTATATTTATATAAAAATATATAAATAATTTAGATCGGATCATAATAGGATTAGATATAAATATATTTAAATCTGAATCCATGAAATATAAGATATCGAATTCAAATTATCGATAAAAAAATATTAATTCATACCCAATTAATCGAATTCGAATTCATATCAAAATTCAATCCATTAATAAGCCTGCATTCAATATTACACAACCTCAAAACATATTTTGTGACACCACACACTGATAATAATTGCGTCAACTAAGAAGTCAAGCTCACTCGTGCCTTAATGGCAAAAGTTTTGGATTTAATTTTTGACCAGTCCTGGTATTTTACAAATTACAATTAGACCCCAAACAATAATATTTTTATTAAAAAATGAATTATATACTTCTCGATAAAAAAAAAAAAAAGGAACAATGTTGATATAGTAGTCTTAGGAACTAGACCAGTGCAACCCAAACAATGTATATTAGTTTGTTAAACTATTTTTACTCAAGGATGTACGTATGTAAGGAAATCAAGTCTTCAGAGTAAAAAAAATTATTTAAAAGGCGAAACTCGTAAACTCATACTGTCTTGGCAATTGTTGATTGTAGGAAGACAAGTGAAACCATATTAGCCATACCTCCCACTCTTACCTCACCGATGTGAGACAAAGACAACTTGGGGTCTCCACGAAAGAGATCTTTTCCATCACTTAAGGAAGAAAATGAGAAAATAAAGAGAAATCAAACATAGATTGAAAGGGGGGAATAGTTGATAGTATCCAAACAATTATTTACAGATTGGAGGAAAACATTTAGAAAAAAGAAGGTAATATGTTGGGTTTTAAATGTTACTATTTCTTGCTTCGGTGTCTTTTTTGGAGGAAGGAGGAGTTTGGGGGTAGTTTGGACATTTGAATCAAAAATAGACTTAAACCTAACTTAAGTTTTTGGATGGATTTATAGACCCCATAAGTCCTAAAATATGAACCCACACCTAAATTTTCCATATTATTAAGTACGGATGTTCAAAATTCCACCCACACCAAATTATTCCGACTTTATTTGATCTGATTATTCGAATTTCTCAATTTCTTGATTGGCTAATGGAATAAATTATAGTATTTCGTAAAAAATCAAAGAGAAATGCGAAATGCGAAATACTCATAGAAATTGTTCATTCCTACTCAACTAGCATATATTTTAAAAAAATTTTATTTGAGACGTAAAATGATGTTATTTTATTTGTTACAAAAAGATGTGATTTAGGCGATAAATATAAATTAATGCACACCACTCAAACCTAAAATAAACTCGTTGTCTCTCTCTCTCTCTATGTGTGTGTCTCCCCATCGATGGATGGATCGATCGAAGTGCAACTCGCAGATGGAAACAAATATTAAGCATGCCTTGCACTCACAACTAGCGGTTGACTGTTGTGGGCCTAAACCTATGGGGTGCCTAGAATTGTGGGCTAGCTGGGACACATTAAAAGGCTTTTCTAGTCTAAACTACTTACTAAGGGATAATAATACAACGACAAAACAAACCTTAAAACCTTTGACCAAAAGAAAAAAACAAATTTAAAACTTGAATTATTGTACTCAATTAAGAGTTTTTTATATTAAAGTCATTCACTCAAAATACAAAGAAAATAGAAATAAAACGTTGGTGCAATCTGCAAAATTGGGTGAAATCATGGATAATTGTAAAGCTCAAAGTTCACATGAATAAATCTCAATATTGTTTTAGCCCCAAAAAAGTAGAGATATTCGGGTTTATACGAAATAACAATAAGCGTTTAAATTAGAATAAATTGAAACAATTGTTAGATGGCACGTGACAATTCACCTACATAGGACTGCTGATTTAACATTGAGTAACATTTTTTCACGTACTTCTAAATTTAATAAAAAAAAACATAATTTTGTTACAAAAAACAATGTTTAATTATTTATATAATAGGGGAGTTAGCATCGTTTGTCTTTGATTTTTTTGCAGTTGAGATCGCTTTAAGATTATTCATCCAATAATCCTAATTAATCTCTAAAAAAATTTTCCTCACATACACATTCCAAAAAACAGTAGGACTATATTTTTCTCTCCCTCCCACACATCTCTGTCTCCAAAACCGAATGGACTCTTACGTCTCTATCTCTCCCAGCATCTCTCTCACACTAATAGAACTCTGTTTTGTCCGGCCCAAATATTTTGGGAGAGAAACGTGAATGAACCCATGGCAACACCAACATGCCTCTCTCTCCCCTACGACAGCGTCTCAAGTAACTCTCTTTCTACCTCTTTCCCTTCAAATTTTGTTTGTGAATTGCTTGTTTTGTTTTTACTTGCGATTATGATTACAAATTTGTTTAGGTTTGTTATTTTGTTTGATTATCAATCCTATTTCTTTTCTAATTGTAGTTCCCATTTCCGATGACTGGGGACTCTTTTCATGCTCCAACAATTTCCAGTTTGCTGATTGGCCTTTTATTTGCTCTTAAATCACCAATTTATGATCTAAGAGTAGAAACTCCCCCTCCTCCTCCTCGTCTTGGGACAATTCGATACAAATTATTGAAGTTCTCAAAGGGAACTTCAGTCATGGATCAAAATACCATTTTTTTTATTTGTGAACTAATGGAAACTTGTATCTAATTTCTTACGCTCTTTGTGTGTGTTTGTTGTATGTAGGGGGTTTATGCCTGGAAGTTGTCCCCTTCACTCTGTATGTGTTATAAGAGATTGTGTGGAGTCCTATTCTTGATGTTTGATTGTGTTTGGTGAGATGCATGCTATTTAAGCTCACAAATGGCTTGATGTTTAGCGTCATATACATGTTTGTACACTTCTTTATAGTGAAGGTGAGTTTTACGGTCAGAAGGACACGTCACAATGAAGCTAAGTTTATGAAAGTGTACTTCCTTTGAGTGACTGATGCCATGTAGAGAAAGGGTGATTATACAAATTTAACGAATGATCCTTCTAAAATCAACTTTTCAAAGAACATCAGCAAAATGCAGATTTTAGTATTTGTGAAATCGAACTTCACCTAATGACACTATATGAACCTGTATTATTACCTAACACATGTAGATCGTGTCCAAATATCCTACCATAAATTACAATACATTTGCTTCCATTTCTATTCTCTATTTGTTTGTTTTGGTAAAATACATCTATTCCTTAATATGGTAGGATCATGTGATAGATTACAATGAATTGCTAAGGTCTTTTTAAATAAGAAATAAAGCTTTCTTTTTTGTAGAACGGTGAAAAACTATAAAAAACGTGGCTAAGTAATTGAAGTACAACAAAAAATTTCAAATTTTAGTTTTCTATCTTATTGGGAACCACTTTTGTGGTCTCTTTGTTTCACCGAAAGGTCTATTATTCAATTATAAATTAATGCAATATATTTTGGTTACCCAGACTCCAAACCTGAAGCCTGATTCATAATTGTGGCTTTCAAACACATGCAACACTTACAAGGGCTTATGCATTTAAATATATAGGTCAATAAGGTTGTTGTATTCGATTAATTTTAGATGAATTGCTAAGTTAAATTTCTTATAGCTCTATGATTTTAATCGTCATAGTAAATTAGGTCGGTTAATTTACTAATTGATTTATTTTGATTATAGAAAAATCATAGGGTTGTGACGGGAAAAAAGTCGTGGCTACTGAGGGAAAGGCATGCTAAGATCATTGGACTTAGGCTTATTCTTTTTTGTAGTACTATGGTTTTGAGGTGAATTGTGCAGTCATGGGGACTCCTCCTTGAGCTGAAAGTTTTCAAGTTCACACAATTTCAATTTAAATGTTTTTAACTTTTTTGGTTATTTTGTATGTTGGTAATAAGTATAGCCATGTTATCTTAAATGAAATATGAAATTCAATTACCATAGGAAGCATAGTTTTTCAATGGATTCTCATTTTTTCTAATTGGGGATTTTTTTTTTGTTACACAATGCTTTTTAGGCATGGATATTCTACCGAATTTTTTTTTTTTTTAAATAATGAGTCTATATTGATTGATATTTTGTGCTATACATTACTTTCAAATACAATTTTTTATTTTAATGTAATGCCTTTAATCACAGACAATTATTATTAACTTTATAAAATGAATCTATTATCTATATGTTAGTATGTACATAATGGACTTGTACATGCCCACATATAGAATATTATACATGCAATTAAACTTGGATAAATAGAACAAGTCCAAATAATGGACAAAAAAAAAAGGCACATAAAAATGCAAACTCTGAAACGAAAAAACTAAACCTAATTGCAAAATTTCATTGTGCTATAGAGTTTCCCCTAACCAACCACCAATGCACATAATTCATATAATCCAAATACTCTAAAATTCATGTTGAGGACTTGAGAACAAAATGTAAAGACTCCGAAGTGAAATAATTTGTAAATTTAGACGCATGGAGTTTAATTTTTTGCAATTTATTGGACCTAAGCCATGAATGATGTATCTCTTACGAATATTTTAATTTTGGCGTGGATAATGATCGAATCGAGGAAGGGAGTTGCCCATAGGAACACTTTGAATCATTAAAAAAATAAAATAAGTGAAAAAAAACTTTTGATAACATCACACCGGAGAACAGAGATCATCACTTTGGCCGGGGAACAATAGTGATTGACTTTTATGATATATAAAAAGTGTTCCACTTGATACCTCTAAATTATTAGATTTAACCACTAAATCATCTATGATTTGATTAGATGCTTCAATAAGTACCAAAAAAAGCCAAATTTAAGAGTAAATATTGAATGCAATGGTAATACTATGTTTCAAATTGATGACATGGTGTCGTCAATCAATAATAAAATTTTAAATAAAAAATGTGAACTCTACTTGGGCTTTTATGACAGGAAGATGAAAAGTTATTTATTTACATGACATGTTAGTTATTAATTTTTATAAGATTTATTTGCTTATTTGTTTTACTATTAGGACTTGTCGTATGCTACGTTTTTTTTAGAATAATGTTATTGAATCTAATTTACTGATATAATTTGTTGATCTAATTCACCGTGACATTTTGATTCACTGTAGATCCTGTCAAACATTGGAACTTGGTATTGATCCAATGATTCCTATGACATTACATCATTATGTCAACAAATTAGGTCACATTTTTAAATAGAGTAATGTTATATGGACTTAAAAATTAAACTTGATAATCTCAATCATTGAATAGGTAGTTGGTCCCAATAAATGTTGGGACTCACAGTGAAATCAATGGTTGAGATTATCAAGTCTATTTTTTAAGTCCATGTAGCATTATTTTTTTAAATATAAATAATAGTGCTCTTTTTTTTAATTGATGCCCACGTTTTAATTATAGAATAGAATCTACATGCCCACCTACCCGGCGTCTCTATCTCTCGTACATGTGGGGGTTAAGGGTCATTTCGGCCATTTGAATTTGAGTCAATTGGAAAAAAAATGGTTTGATATAAAACATTTTAATAAAAGAATTTAATTTATAAGAGAATAAACTCAAATTTAAATTAGAGTTAAATATGGCAATTAGATATTAAAAAAATAATAATAAAATTTGATAATTAAAAATTTGAGTAAAAAATAGAGTATTTCTTCATTTAATATGAAGTTGAATAAATGACTAGAACTTATTTTTTGTTTTTTTTTACTCAAATTTAAATGGGAGGAAAAATTAAAGACATTCTAATAGATTTTATTATTTTAATAATTACCTATAACTAACTCATCAAATAACTTTCACGTTGGAATAATGAAGTCACCAATTTTATTTAGTATTTTATTATTAATTAATAATATCATATATTAATAATGATAAGGTATATCCAAAATCTATTTATAGCAAAATAAACTTTGCTTTTTCAAAAGAATAATACTATTTAAATTTAATTTGTGCTTATAATTATTGGATTGACAACAAACTCTAATATTTATTAAGACTTTAATTAATTTATAAATTATATCAGCAAATTAAATTTAAAAAGAATCAATTTTTCCGGAAATCCATTTTCAAGGATTTTCCCTACCAGCAGGCAACAACTACCATTCCCACACTTTAGCGAAAAAAAAACTACCATTCCCACTCTCCGCGCCTATAAATACACAAACCCACACGTCTGTACACGCACACGCACACACATGCACGCACATACTGTAGTTTCATCTACAGTGGGGTTTTAAGGGTTTTGGTCAAACAGCTTTACAATGAAATTCACTTCTAATCTTATTTACTTGTCTCTGTAATGCCTTTTTATTGTCAGTAAATGGCTTCACTATTCCTCTCTTTTCTTCATTTCACTCTAATCTTGATCCTCTTTTCATACCCGAGCTTCTTCTTGTACCCAGCCTTTACTGTCTCGGCTTCGTATGATGAATACTCCACAACCCACTTCGATTTTAGTCTTTTCCACCAGGATTACTCACCGCCGGCGCCGCCACCTCCTCCTCCGCGGCACTCTCCTTCACTTTCATGCAAGGACGACCTTGGCGGAATCGGCTCAATCGACACCACTTGTGAAATAGTCTCCAATTTGAATCTAACACGAAACGTATACATAGAAGGGAAGGGCGATTTTTATATCCTTCCCAATATTAATATAAATTGTTCGTTTTCCGGATGTGAATTCGCTATAAATATTACTGGTAGTTTCAGTTTAGGTGAAAATGCTTCGATTTTGGCTGGGACGTTTGAGCTCGTAGCCAGTAATGCAAGTTTTGGTAATGGGTCTACTGTTAATACCACGGGTTTAGCAGGGTCGCCACCGCCGGAGACGAGTGGAACCCCACAGGGGGTAGAGGGGGGTGGTGGTGGGTATGGGGGAAGAGGGGCAAGTTGTTTGCTTGATAAGAAGAAGCTTCCGGAGGATGTATGGGGAGGGGATGCGTATTCATGGTCAACATTGCAGAGGCCGTGGAGTTATGGGAGTAAAGGTGGGACGACCAGCAAGGAGGTGGATTATGGCGGTGGTGGTGGTGGGCGGATAATGTTGGTGGTAGATAGGTTTCTTGATGTTAATGGGAGTTTGCTGGTTGATGGAGGTGATGGGGGTACCAAAGGTGGAGGTGGGTCTGGTGGCAGTATCTTTATTAAGGCTTATAAGATGTAATTTTCTTCCTTTGCCTTTTGATTGATATAATTGTGGTCTGAGGACTTGCTATTGCTCGCAAAGTTGGTTCTGGGATGACTTATATGTTTCCATGTCATTTATATTGGTGTATTGAATATTCCATAGTGTTTTTTTTTTTTGGGAATATTAAGTGAGAATATAATGTTCTGTGCTACAGTGTGCAATGTAGTGCTAAAGTTCATTCAGATGAAAGATTTCCACTTTGTAAGTAGCGAAATGTTTGACCTTGTGCATGTTTTTTATGAACCATGAAATGATTCAAACTTATAGATAATAAAAGCTTATATTGGGGCTCTATTTAGTGTGCTTGAGTTGTCTCCGTTAGAGGTAGGTTGACAGGGTGATATTGTGTTTGAGTCTGTCAGATAAATTTGTGAAAGCCCCTTTTACTCATGAGATAGCAGCCAATGAAAGAGTTCAGCATATGCAAACGATAGAAGCCATTCTGTGATTCTGATGGCTTTTCTCTGTTAGGGTGGGCAAACTGTGTTAAAGTTTTTTATTGGTAAAGTTTTGTAGGAAATTCATAATTGTTGTTGGTCTTCTATCAATTTATTTTCCGTGTTAGGTGAGGCCTTTTATAATACCATTCAAAATGATTATTAGCCTTATTCCAGAATGATGGTATGTAGAGGCTTTCTGTAATTCATGATTGGGCTTATTCCAGTCTGCTAGGTCCTATATGGGAAAGGATTTTCAATGGGGGAGTCAAGGAGATAGTTTGGATAACCTGTACTGATGTTATGCTTCTCATTTTTCTCTTTAACATGACTTAATCCACATTTGTGGTGATTTGTGCATTTCCTTATATCAGAAGAAAACACTTCAACGTGTATGGTTCTTTTGTGGTACTTTATTTATGTTTTTCAGAAGTTAGAGAAAAAGGACTGATTCAACAAAGTATTTTGTTTGGTTCAATGAAGTAGTATTATGAAGCGCACTTATGTTGACTCTAATTATGTAGTTTCCAAGGCTAGAGGTTCAATCAACATCACTCTGTAAGCCTATTTCTCTTGTCATTAATTTGTATGGATGGTTTCTTGAATTTTGTGATGCCATAATGCTGTGTTCTCCAATCTATGTTTAAAGGACCTGTTGGAGGGGTAATATCTTTTGTGATATGATTTCCTGCGAGAGGTGGAGAACTCGTAGAAACTAGATTTTAGTTGTAGTGTTGAAGATTAATTCTAAGTGTATGGTCTTGGGAATTATGCTTCCCAAGCCATTTTTTTATGAAAAAAGGAATTTTGGAAGAATTGATATTTGCCAAAGAATAGTGGCCTTTGACCCTATATGAAAATTTTACTTCTCTTTCTACCATTACCATTAGGAGTTTAGGACGCATATATATTTTTTTTTTTGAAGGTTTTAGGACGCGTATACTTTTTTTTGGGAAAATTAGGATGCGTATACTTGCTCCTTTACTCCAGTTGAATCTTCTATAAATGCATCATAAAGTCAAACACGTCCTTAATTCTTTAGTTCTTTGTTCTTGATTCTATGCCCATGCTCTTTTACCCTCAATATTTGCTCAGGACTTCTTGATGTCTTCTAAAGTTGACACTTTGGCATTTGCTCATGGACAGGGGAATACTTTGGCATGCTTCAAATGAGGTGATCTAAGTTTTTCTTACTCTTAATGTAGTATGCGTGTTATGGAAGACAAGAAAACTTCAAACCAACTTTTCCTTGAGAGTTCCTACTTATTTCTTGTAGACTTTGGTCATTAAGGTTCTGCCTGTTACTTGGACTATTGAATTTGTGCATGAAAGTGGTTGTTTTCAAGAACAATTGAATTAAAGAAAATATTATTGTGGAGGAATTTGAGATAGGGAATGAGAGAGGGGTATTATTTTCTTTGGGGATTGAGGCAAAATTAAAGAATTTCAAAAAAATTGTTGATGGATTTGGTATCGTTTTTGGGCTAAAAGTTAATATGGATAGAGCATAATTGTTGGAATAAATTACTTACCATTTGAAGATTGGTAGTTTGACTGGGATTATGGTTTTCCTACGGGTGAGTGTCCTTTAAACATGTGGGCCTCACATTGCGAGGTAATCCATTTTGTTTTGCTTTTTGGGAGCTAGTTAGTGAAAGAGTGCGAAAAATATTGGATGAGTGGAAGAAAGATTTTATTTTAGAAGGAGGAAGATTAATATTTCGGTCGGTCCTTGCTAGTATTACCATTTATTATTTGTCCTTGTTTAGTATAAGTAGATGCCAAGTCAGATAGTAGAGAGGATTGGAATATTGATTTGAGACTGTGAATGTGAAGAAAGTGGAGAAGGGAGATAAATTTATTTTGGTTAGTTGGGAAGTACTTTCTAGATCTGAAGCTAAAGGTGGTTTTCTGATGGGAAACTTGGTGGCTAGCAACATGACCTTGTTTTGGGACATGACATAAATTATATTAAATCGGCCTAACAAGAAAACATATGTCTTATAATTAAATGTTAATTTTTTTTAAAAAAAAAATGGCTCATAAGCTAGTTTTAGGACATGGACATGGATAGACACCAACCCATTTTTCATCATGCTAACCAAACACTGAAAAAATTTATAAATTTTCCATTTCTTGCATTTTCTACTATTATCTTGTAAAACAAATGGACCCATAGGGATTATCTCAGGTTTTTTCAATATATTAGATTTCTTGTGGGTAATGGCGTGACGCGTGAGGATCCGGTTGTTAGGAGGCTCTTCTTAGTTTGTTTGTTTCCTTGTCTTTTATCACATTTCTTGTGCTCATGATGTTTCCACTGCTTCAGTGATTTGATCTAATTCCCATACAATATTTTTTGAACATGGGTTTTGAAGAATCTTGATGCTGGAGATAATTGGGATTTGATCTTACCACCTTTCTTTGCTTAATGGTTTGAATCTGGATCATTGGTCATCGGATTAAAGAAGTTGGGTTATTGATTCTTTGAGTAGTTTCTATTTTGAAGTGTCTCTGTGAGTTTTTTAGATGCTCCTTCATGTCAACTCCTTTTCCTATCATTGCCGATAGAGAATGCTAAAGTGCACCTTAAGGTGCTAGTTTGTGCTTGGACTATTACTTACGGCAGGACTAATACCAATGATGTGCTACAAGCAAAGAACTCATGCGTGTCTAATGAAAGTAGTGGGTCACTTATTTTTGCACTACCATATTATGTTGTCTAATTTGGCATGAAATTTACAGGGTTGAGCTGTGTGTCTCCTTATTCCTTTTCTGATATGCTTGTTGGGAGAGCTAAGAAAGGAACCATTCTTTGGCATTGTGTAATTCTTACTACCATATTGATTATTTGGTTGTAAAGGAATGCGAGGATACTTGAAGTGGCGGAAAGACAGACAATTGTACAAGCTGTTTGGTGCTACATATTTTTGATTAAGTGCACTTTACATTGATGAAGTTGAATGCATAAGCAGTTTACAAACACGTGTACATTGATGTTGGTATGTTTTTAGTTGATACTCCATAATAGTTTTTATATTGGATTTTGACTAGTTTCTTTTGAAAATTTTAAAATTTTCTCATTGTAAGTACATCTTAGATAGCGATACGTCACACAAGTGCCTGTAGTTCACTTGTACCTTTTTTTTTTGGCTGTGCCTCTTGATTAGGCTTTGGCATATCTTGTTGGCTGAATGTTCGAGTCCATTGTGGCACCTATGTTTCTTTTCTTTTCTTTCTTATTGGACATACGTTCACTTACGTGTTTGATAAATGTATGAACATAACATGTGTATCCCTATAAGATACACATAAGGTTATGTCATTTCATTCTTATCTGTTAAACATTGATGGTCCGCCATGGTTTAGTTGTACTAAGGACACTAGACATTATATGCAGATTACATAAATTCAATTTTTTTATCCAACTTGTTCCTTGTGAAATGTAGGACTGGAATTGGTTGGATCAGTGCTTGTGGAGGCAGTGGTTTTGCTGGCGGGGGTGGTGGAAGAGTTTCTGTTGATGTTTTTAGCCTGCATGATGACCCAAATATCTTTGTTCATGGTAGGACTGGTTACGTGCTTTGCTGCTGTTTCAAGTTTGGTTTATAGAAAAAAATAACCGTTTTGATGAAACCAGGTAGCGAACGTGAGCCCCTTGTGCATGAATGAACTTAATTTTTCCTTCTTATTGCGTCAAATTTGTTAAGGTTTTCTTTCCAAACAAATATATTGATTGTGAATGAATGTGGGAACTTTCTCTTGAAAGGTTTGTATGGGTAGGTTATGATAAAATATTGAGACTAAGGTAATAAATTTTAGAGCACAATCCATCTTTCCCACTTGTGGTTTGGGGTCCTAAGGGTATAGTTTTAAAATAAAAGCATAACCCTGTTATGCTTTTGGTCTAATCTATTTAAAGGAATTAAATTTCGTTTCGAACGGTCGAAACATTTCTACTTCCATTAAAATTGAAACAAATCATTGATTAAATATCAAAATTCTTATGTTTCGAGGTGTTTTGACCTGTGTTGAGAAATGGTTTGGTTGTTTCGACCAATGTTTCAAAAATGAATTTTTAATTTTTTTTTATTTCCATATTGTTTTTAAAATGTTTTCCGAAACATTATCGAAATGTTTCTGTTTCAAAGCTCATTGAAATCATGCACCGAAACGAAATTTTTATTCTTGATATGATCCCATTAAACTTACTGTCCATATTTGAGGGTGGGTGACACACGCGACACTAAGGGAAGATTGAGTTCCAAGGTATTCATGATTAAAAGACCAAAACACCCTTGAACAAAGACATTCTCTCCTTCCCCTTCTCTTTTCTGTTTAGAATGAAATTAGATCTGATCATTGAGCCTTATTGCAATAGATCTTGTTGGACTGTGTTGTATTGTAATGGGTCAACAGTACGATACAAGTGCACTTTTACTACACATATGCTATAGCTTCACCGATCATGAGCTTTGGATGGAAATAGATCTATAAATAGTGATTTGATTTTTGGATTTTTATTTGATTTGTCATGTGATTGGATTATGTGGTGGTAGTGGTCTTGGGATATTGGCTTTAGTAGGAATCTTAATGATAGACAATGTTCAGAATTGATGAGTCTTCTTTCTATGCTTAACATGTTACTTGACTCAAAATTCTATGTATAGAAGGGAGTGGATTGGGGATTCAGAAGGTTTTTTTCTTGTAAATCTTTTTTGAGCCTTTGATTGATCCTTTAATTCCATTATTCCAACCATCTTTAAAGATTTGGTAGGTTAAGGGTTAAGGTGCCATTAAAAGTGCACGTTTGCATATAGATAACTATTCATTCTAAAGATTAAAACTAATGAGATTCTCCAAAAAAAGAGACCTCTTTATTGTCTTAAGCTGCAATGGTGTCTTATGTGTAGAGATGATAATGAGAGTGTGAATCACTTATTTTTACATTGTCCTTTGATGCATGCATTATGGAATAAGTTTTTTGAGTTTGTGGGTGTCTCTTGGGTTGCTCCATGGACCTTGGATTCTATGTTTTGTTTGGATCACCTGGAGTAAAGGGGAAATAGTAGATGGAAGACCATGTGACATAGTGCTTCATTTGCTACATCGTGGGTGATTTAGAAGGAAAGGATTGTGAGGATAAATGTAAAAAGGTTGAGGGTCAAAGTGATAGACTTCATTTTTTGACTTTTTTTTGGGCCTCAACATTTGAGGAGTTTGAAGATACTCCTCTTGTTTCTATTAGGACAAGCTGGAAAACATCGTGTGACTTGTTGTTTAGGTTACCCTTTTTTCATATGTTTTATATTTTCATGACCTGTCATTGTATTGGACTCCTAGTCCAATGTAATTGGTGGCAACAGTGGTGGAATGCACTTACTTGCACAGTGAAGTAAGAAGAGGTTTGACTACAACCACCTCTTTATCATTAGCTACCCCATCCTCTTTCTTCTTCTCCAGCCAGTTTGCTGCCAACAACTAGGCCAATCTATGGGTCACATTTTAATGTGAATTTGCTCTGAATATGAATCCACTTAGTTAGATAAAGATTGATTTTTTTATTGATTATGCAAATCCAAATTTAAATCCGTTCTATCATACTTCATGTTTTAAGACTTATCAATATCCGATCTAATTATTGTTCAATCTGAAGTTTATATTAATTTATGCTAATATAGTATGTAATTTAGTGATTATGTGATAACATTGAGTTAAATTTAGGTGTAGTTTGATAAAATCAGCTCTAATTAATTTGATTGGATTTGATCGGTTTGGATATCCGAATCAAATATCGAATTTTTACAGATTCGGATATAGACTATGCAAGTAATATTTGTCAAAAAATTCGATCAAATTGGAATCCATACAAATTGTCAGTTGGAGGTTTTGTGGGGGACAAATTAGATGAGGGCGGTAATAAGGTCTCTCTTGAAAACATTAATTAAACAGGAGGAGGAAGAAAAGAGAAGATAAAAATAATTACGGCAGTTAATTTGTGCAATCATGCATTAACCTAAGATATACAATAAATGCCCATATATAGTATGACAACAAAACATAATGTAAATGACTAAACTACGGTAACTACCCTTAATATTAATATGATATTATGCTTTTAACGCCCCTCCTTATACTTATGATGTGGTAGTGGAGAACATCAATAGTTTGTTAAGAAGAAAACAAAAATGCGCTATAGTGTGACATCTAGTAAAGAAATTCGTCAACTGCATCGTAGAAGGAAGAAAAGAGAGAGAGATAGGTGCTCGACTGAAGATAATGGTGCACAAAGTCATAGTCAATCTCAATATACCTTGTATGTTCATTGAAGACCGAGTTGTGAGCAATCTGAATAGCGTTGATGTTGTCACAATATATAGGGGTCTAAGTAGATAAAGAGATATCAAGGTCCGTAAGGAGTCATCGTAACCAAACTATGTCAACGGTGGTAGATGCCATGACATGATACTCAGTTTCAACTAAGGCATGAGTAACAAGAGTTTGCTTATTACTTTTCCAGGAGATAAGCGAATGAATTTGCGATCTATAGAGTCACCAACCCAATTAAGATTTGAGTAAAGCCTTAAGTTTTATATAAGAGGAGGAAAAAATAATAAACTCTGATATAGAGTACCTTGATAACACCAAAAAATGCGGACAACGACAACCTAGGAAACAATAGTGGGCGAGGCAACAAACTGACTAGCAACGTGAACAGCATTAGAGATATCCGGACGAATAACAGTAAGATATATCAAACTCTCAATAATAGTGCTATAGAGAGTAGGATCAGACAAGGGTGTACCATCAGAGGAAGAATAATGAATATTGAGTATGTCTCAACTATTCGAGTATCTGATAGACGAGCTCACTGAATAACATCCAATGCATATTTAGACTGAATGGAGAGATAACCTTTTGGGAGAGGAAGCGACCTCAATCCCTAAGAAATATTGGAACTGACCTAAATCCTTCATCTTAAAATGATCTTGCAATTGAGTTTTCAATTGTCGTATGCCACCGGTGTCATTTTATGTAATAATCATATCATGAATATATAATAAGAGAACAATAGAACCAAAAAAAGAAAAATAGAGCATAATCATGATCACTAGTACAAAAATTTAAGTCAAAAATACTGTAGAAAACTTGGCAAACCATGTCTTTGGAGTCTGTTTAAGGCTATGTAAAGCTTTACGAAGCATGCATACTTGACCACGACTATGAGACAATCTAGAAGGAGTCATAAAAACCTCTTCACATAAATCTCTATGGAGAAATGTATTTTTCACATTCATCTGAGATAAGCTTTATTGACAAATGACAACAACTGCAATCAAATTACGAACAATGGTCATCTTAGCAATAGGAGAAAAAGTCTCATCATTGTCTAGGCTATATTCTTGAGCAAAGCCCTTGGCTGCTAGTTGAGTCTTGTACGATTGTATCTTTTCACAGAACCATCATATTTGGTTTTGATCTTATAAATTCACTTGCAATCAATGGTGTGTTTGCCAGTGGGTAAAGACACTAACTCCTAAGCCCTGGTCTTATTTAAGGCATATAGCTCCTTATCCATAGCCTGTTGCCAAAGAGGATCAAGTGAAGCCTCCTTATAGGAGGTGGGTTTAGAAAGAGAATGAATAGAAGTGAGAAAGGAACAAAAATTAGAAGCATAACAAGTGTTGGAGGAACCAATTCTATCCGGGCATTTTCAAGAACACAGAGGATATCGATGAACATGATCCACTGTGTCAAAATCTGACTAAGTGACTAGAGGAGAAGGGGGAGGTACCACATCTGTGGAGAAAATAACAAGAGTCCTACGAACATAAGTATGCACAATAGGGGGACAGGTAACAATTAACTTAGAAGAGGAAGCATAGGAGGATGGCAAATCTAGCATAATTATATCCCCAATATATGTATCATGGGAAACAACAGCTAGAAAAGGATTAATGTATAGGAGATCCAATTTATCCATCAATGAAGAACTAGATGGAATTGAAAAGAAAATTATATGTTGCATCAAAATAACATGATGAGAGATATAAAGTTTGTGAGTAATAGGATCATAGCAACAATACTCCTTTTGACCCTTATCGTAACCAAGAAAAATACATAAAGCTCAGCGAGCAGAAAGTTTGGTACAAAGAGCATTAGGGATCAAAACAAAACAAGTACAATCAAATACATGTAAGGAGAATTATCGAGGTGGCTTACCACATAATTTTTAAATGGAGAGACTCCAAAGGTGAGAATAATAGTAATGCAATTGATCAAATGAAACTGCTCTAAGAAATGCTTCCCCCCAAAAAAGAGCTGGGGCCATTTGCTGAAAGCAAAAGAACAGGGGTTGTCTCTATAATATATAGTTGAATTATTATGGAGTTTGGGTATTAGAGAATAAGAGGGAAAAGAGAGAGAGAGAGAAAGAGATTGGGAAAAGTGTATCTTGTATTAGGTTAAACAACTACACCAACGTATATATAATCATACAGTGCAAAATACTAAACTACCTTTTTCTAATATTAATGCATAACGCAACACTCCCCTTCAAGTTAGTGCATAAATATCTCTCATGCTCAACTTGCAAACGATGGAGTGAAAAACGTTGCTACTAAGCCCATTTATGAAAGATATTATCCAACTAATTTTTTGATTTCACAAAAGGCATACAAATCAAACTGCTATTTAATTTCTCTTTAATAAAATGTAGGTCAATTTTAACATTTTTTGTTCTATAATATTGAATTAGATTGTGAAAATGTTGATAGCAGCCTTGTTGTCACAGTATAACTTTATAGGTTCATCATCAGAAAATCATAGGTCTCCCAATAATGTTCAGAGCTACAAAAGCTCACAAACCCTATGAGTCATAGCTTTGTATTTAGCCTCCATACTAGATCTGGTAACCACTCCTTGCTTCTATCTGCGCCATGTGACCAGATTACCTCCAATCAAAGTACAGTAGCTCAAAGTTGATCTTCTATCATCCACTAACCCTGCCCTGCATCACTAAATACTTCGAGCTTCAAATGACTATTATTGGAGAACAAGATCCTGGAGCTGACTTAAGTACCTTAAAATGCGATAAACAGCTTCAAAATGAGAGGCTCGAGGATTATGCATGAATTGACTAACAACACCCATTGCATAAGCAATATCCAGTCGGAGATGTGATAGATAGATTAATTTCCCCACTAATCTCTGGTATCTCTCCTTTTCTAGTACCTCACCAATTCCACTACTTAGTCGATGGTTGATTTCAATTAGGGAATCAGTAGGTTTACATCCTAACATTCATGTTTCTTCTAGAAGGTTAAGAACATACTTTCTTTGAGAGATAAAAATGTTCTTATTCGACCGGACAACCTCAATCCCAAAGAAGTATTTCAATGGACCCAAGTTTTTGATTTCAAATTCCTTAGCCAACTGATCCTTCAATTTGGTGGCCTCATGCTCTTTATTTCTAGTTATCATTATGTCATGTACATATACAATGAGGATGGTGATCTTGCCATCCACCTATCTGAAGAACATGGTATGATCAGCCTGACTTTGTTTATATTCAAACTTCAGCATAGCTTTAAGGAACCTATCAAACCAGGCCCTGGGGGATTGCTTCAATCCATAAAGGGACTTCTTCAATTACACACCTTCCCTTCAGTCATTTGAGATGAAAAACTTGGAGGAATCTCCATGTACACATCCTCCAAATATCCATGAATAAATGCATTTTTCACATTCAATTGCTGTAAAGTCCACTCCAAATTAGCTGCACTGGAGATAAATGCACGTATGGAGTTCATCTTTTCACAGGAGCAAAAGTCTCTTGATAATTAATACCATATGTTTGCGTAAATCCCTTAGCAATTATCCTAGCTTTGTACCTCTTGACAGTCCCATTAGTTTGTTATTTTACCGTAAACACCCATCTACACCTTACAGTCTATGCTCTTGGAAGGATAAAAATAAGCTCCCATGTGTCATTCTTTTTCAAGGTTTGCATTTTCTCTATCATAGCTTCTCTTCACTTAGGATCAGCGAGAGCCTCTTTCCAACCTTGAGGTATAGATACAAAAGATAAGGAAGAAACAAATGCACAATAAATCAGAAACAAAAAATCATAAGAAACAAAGTTAGAGATAGGATGCTGAGTACAAGTTGGAGGATTGTTATGGTTTATGTTCCTCGTTAGGAATAATCTGTTTTAGTTGTTATTCCTGAGTATGACGTGGGTTCAGTCTTACCCAAGCCTACTGAGACGAAGGGGTACTGGTCTTAAGGATACCTTAAAATGTGATTATTGTGGGAAGACCAAACATACTAGAGAGTTCTGTTCGAAGCTGACTAAACGTCCTACACGTGGCCGAGGGGGTACTGTGCAATCCCATGCACACATGACGAATTTTGTTGGAAGCTGACTGGACGTCCTACACATGGCCGAGATGGTGGCCAACAGGGTAGTGTGCGATTCCCATGCACACATGATTGACTCGTCAGATGCTTCATCTCAGTCTGTTCCCTTTAATTTTTCTCAGGATGAGATGCAGACTCTTAGATGTCTGATGGCTCAACTTGATGTCTTTATTGCAGCTTCTACCCCTGCCCCTTCTTTCAATTTTGCCCACACAGATATATCTACTAGTGCATTTACTATGTCATCTTCATGTTCTCTTTGGATAATAGATTCTAGAGCTACATATTACATGACATGTTCTTTTAGTCTTTTTTCTTCATATTCTACATATTTTGGTACGGATAAAATTAAAGTAGCTGATGGATCCTTAATTTATCTTTTATTTCTAGGAGAGGTTCAATTAATTGCTCTGATACTAAGTTGAATTATTATAGAGATAGCGTTTTAGAGAATAAGAAGGAAGAAGAGAGAGAGAGATTGAGAAAAGTGTATTTTGTATTAGGTTAAACAACTACACCAACATATATATAGTCATACAGTGCAAAATACTAAATTACCATTCTTCTAATATTAATGCATAACACAACATATATTAAGAGAGCTTGTATTTTACATCAAATAATTGAATAACTAAGGTTAGTTTATATACTTGAGGGGCCACTCTATCCATTGCCAATTGGTTTGGGGTTGGATGAAGTACGGATACTTCGTTGGGGTCGGCGTATCCGTATCAGATATTTTATCGGATACGATACTCGAAGATACGTATCGGATATACCTATTACGTATCCGATAATAATTAAATATTAGCATACTTTACGAATACTTTTGTGTTCAAGCAATATATATAATTTTGAGTTGAATTTTTAACATTTCCTTTCGAATTCACATACCATACAATACGTTTACAAAAATCATACTACTTCAAAGGCATATGAGTATTTTTAAGTATTATGTATAATTACATGTCAAAAGAGCATAAAATAAATCTATTACATTATAGTTTTAGCAAAAATTACTTCAAAATAAACCGACTCGTTAAATATTAGCTTTGATTCCTTTAATTAATTACTTCACTTTATGAATATACCATAGTGATGCAATATATATTTTCTTCAAATTAAAAAGAATTACAAATTTTTCTTATTGTGCAAAAGAACTACTAAAATATATAAGTATTATACTGATTGAAAATAATAAAAATATTAAAAATATTTTATTATAGCCATATTTTGACCGTACCCGTATCTTTTTTTTTTTTAGATTTTTCCGTATCGCTGTATCTGTATCGTATCATACCCGTATCCCATTTGAATTTTTCGGCATGCATGGTTGTCTGTTTGTTTGTCAAGTGCGAGAGCTTGTATCACACATCGAATAATTAGGACTACCAAGGTTTGTTTATATGCTTGAAGGGCTACTTCACCCATTATTAATTAGTTTTGAGTTAGATGCTCTATCATTTATGTCATTGTGACAGTGTAAATAGTTTAATTTTGTCCAAACCCATACAAGGGTTATGTGATTCGTTTGAACCATGAGAGAGTCAAGTGCTATAACCCAAACAACGAGGGGTGAAATGCATTTTGCCCTTAATTTAACATTTGTGTTGTAGTTTTGCATCTAGAGGATACAATCTTGTGCAATGGTAGAAGGTTGGGCTGATGCCAGTTGCTTACTGCTCTTAGCATAGCTACTTTATGCACATTCTGCCAAAGATTACGTTACGTCTATACACACTCAGTTCCCTCAATTAATATGCTACACTAGGAAACAACCTTTATGACCATTAGGATGTTTTACAATTAGGCAAGTTTTAGGGAGGATGTTCCTATGTCACATTTACAATTTGCTGATGACACTATCTTTGTCATGTCTGTGAAAACAGAGTGTTTACAGAATATTTTATCTCTAATTAAAATTTTTGGTAAATTTACTAGTTTGAGAGTGAATATGTCTAAAAGTGGAGTTACATGCATTAATTTGGATGAGTATGTTGTCAAAGATTTTGCTTCAAAGGTAAGTTGTGCTATTAATGAGTGGCCTTTGCTTTACTTAGGATTAGCATTTTTTTTTTGGGGGGGGGGGGGAACTTGAGGACAATGTCTTTCTGGGATCCGGTGGTAGAAATAATGAGCAAAAGATTGGATGGTTGGAAGATGACATATTTTACTCTTGAGGAAGGATTACTTTGATAAAAGTTTGTTTCGCTAGCACCCCTTTAGACTATTTGTTTCTGTTTAAAATTCATGTAGCAGTGGCTAGGAAGTTAGAAAAGATGATGAGGGATTTTTTTTGATCCGGGATGAGAGATGTTAAACAGTATCATTTAGTGTTTTGGGAGACAGTTTGTAAGCCTATAGACAAAGGGGGACATATTGTACTCTATATGAGTCCTTGGAAATTCATTTCACAAGTTTACCCTTCCTTTCTCCCTTTGACTTGGTATAAAGTTGGAGATGGTTCTAAAGTTCTATTTTGAGAAGATATATGGGTTGGGGATTCATCTTTTATTAATATTTTTTCACATCTGTATTGTTTGTCCTTGATACATAAGACTCCTATATCTTCTTTTATTGTTGTGGGGACAAATTATCACTCTTGGGACTTCCATTTCTTCAGATGCCTTATTGATATTAAATTAGTTGATTTGACTTCTTTGCTTCATTTTCTCCATGATATCCACCCCCGGCTTTCTTATGATCAAAGAATTTGGACTGATGAAAATTATGGTGTTTTTTTCCAGTAGATCATTTTATTCATCTCTTGTTAGCCCTCAGAACAAAGAGCCATTCTCCTTAGCTAACTTCATTTGGAAAGTTAAGGTCCCCTCGAAATAAAGGCTTTTGTTTGGTCTGTTGTCCTAAATCGGGTTAATACTAATGATTTGTTACAGGTGCAGAGACCTTACAAAGTTTTGAGCCCTTATTTTGTCTTACTTGTTTTAGAAGTGAAGAGTCTAATGCTCATCTTTTCATTGTGTGTTCATTTGCATGGGGTTTGTGGAATACTTTGTTCTAGGTGGCTGGTGAGGCTTGAGTTTGTTCTCCCACTGTAGAAAAGATGTTGCAAGTCAAGTTTTGGGGTTTGGGGAATAAGAAGGAAGTAAAGGTATTATGGAATTGTGCGATCATGACAACTCTTTGGTTTATTTGAATGGAAAGCAATGACAGAATTTTTAATAATCGTCATCTTCCTTCAGAATTGGTATGGGAAAGAATTGTTTACATTGCTTCACTTTTGTCCAAAGCTTCCAGGAGCTTTGGAGGCTTGCCTTTGTCCGAATTGGACAACTCTTGGCTTTCATTGTGAATGTTTCATTGATATGTTTTTTGCGTTTTCTTTTTATTTTAGAGGATATCTTGTCCTCCATATTGTAATTTGTTTTCTCCTTCTTCCTTTTTATAATAAAATTCTTGATTTATCAAAAAAATAAAATAAAATTGGGCAAATTCATTTTTGCATGAACAGGAGGAGCATAATGGTGTTTATTTTCCAAAGCCTCAAACTGAAAAGTTGTATTTCAGTAAAAGGCTGAGAAACACGAAAGACACTCAATCCAGGGCTTTTTTCTTCTTCACTATTCCCTTAGGCTGTGGACTTTAAGCTTTTTACGGCTAGGAGTTGGTTGCTTTGATGATAATGTTCTTTTAAGATGAATTTACTTGTCCAGTTTATGGAGCTTGTGTGAGAACTATAGCTTCCTGGGGATACATAGGAATGCATGAATCTTGAATCAGAATGACTAAGTTTGGCTGTAGATTCTGAGAGGGGTGGGGGTTTCCACCTTTAGGCATGAATCTTGAATCAGAATGAAGAAGTTTGGCTGCAGATTCTAAGAGGGGTGGGCGTGCCTGGGGATACATAGGAATGCATGAATCTTGAATCAGAATGAAGAAGTTTGGCTGCAGATTCTGAGAGGGGTGGGGGTTCCCACCTTTAGGCCTGAGAGCCGTCTGTGCAAACGCAAGAGGAACCAAATGTTAGAAGTGTTCAATTTCTTGGTTCTTCACCCCTTTTTACTGATAGGTTCCTGTTGTATAATCGTAGTCATTGGTTGAAGAATCCACCCTTCCCCTGTATTTATGGTTCTTATTCTTTCCCCTGCTGTTGGACTCCTACTTTAGCATCTTTTCTAACCATGTCTAACTTATATTGGGGAATAATTTTTTTTCTTTAACCTGAAGGTCGTTCTTCTTCAGCCTTGTAACTTCTTTGCTGATTGCCATCAAATCTGCTTCCAAGAACTGAATTTAATGGTCTCCTAACTCTTTGAAAGCTATGCTTCTAATCTCCTGTGACTAATTGGATTTAATCCCTAGTGCCAAAACCTATTCCATCTATAAAGCTTAAATTATGATCTTTCACAATTCCTGAGATTCGAATTTTGTTTAGGGATGTCAAATGTGGATATCCATGATGGGGCAGACCAATCCTCAGTCCGCTTCAGCAGAGAAAAGAATCTCCCTAGAGATGTCCATATGTGAGTCGCAGCAGGACAAGTGAAAATAACACAGGAACGACTACACTAAGACAAGTGGATATTATTTCAGTGTGTTTGAATAAACAACCATTATAGTCTACAGAGCCCTTAGGAAGTAAGAGCACAGAAAGCAAAATGGTCAAATAAATCAACTCATTGATTCAGATCTAATGGATTCTTAACTAGATAATACCAAGAAACAGTGAATGATGAGCTGAAATTCAATGTACATACAACAAAATCGCAGAAAGAAATCAATTCATTGCTCGATATCAGATGCTAAGTGGTGATTCCAAGAAAACGTGATGGATCAATGTAGGTGTGCATGTGAGAGAGAGCTTACTGATGCTTTTTGTAATTCAATTTCTCCTTTAATTATTCATAGTGTCAGAAAAGCGTCCTTTTCTTTTTCCTAAACTGTAGCAGCATGACACTGCCAATACAAACCCCCCCTCCTCCCCCCAACCGAAAAAAAAAACCAAAAAAAAAAAAGAGAAAAGAAAAAAACAGACTCTGTGGATCATGTACTTCCCCAAACCCATCTCAAGAGGGCTAGGCTGGGGCATGTCCCCCTTTCGACTGATACCCTTAAACAAAAATCGGCTTATATCAAAAGCTGAACCAGTATGTAATAACCTGGATGACAAGTGCTTTTGCCTCCTGTATCAGAAGCTCAATTTGAGTGCTAAATATTCTGCATCTTATGTGCTTTTGCTCTATAATTTGCAGGCTTCTTGTGTTAGTTTTCTGGTTTCTTGTGCTCCTGAAATCTTTTGTCTGCAATGCCTATCTGGTGCTTTTGAGATAACGGTAGACGTTAATTAGACCGAATAGTATGTTAAATTTCTAACAACAAGATAATCAGTCATGTGGCAATGGCTTGCGTTATATTAGCTGTATAGGGTTGACTGAATGATTAGGAAAATTGATTTAAGAATTTCATTGCCATTGTGCTTATTTTAATCAATGTGAGCTTTACAGGAGGAAGTAGTCTGGGCTGCCCTGAAAACTCAGGTGCTGCGGGAACTTTATATGATGCTGTTCTCCGAAGCCTTACTGTTAGCAATCACAACAAGTCAACAGATACGGATACACTTCTTATGGAGTTTCCAAATCAGCCACTTATGACAAATGTTTATATTGAAAATGAGGCCAAGGCTGCTGTTCCCTTGCTTTGGAGTCGAGTTCAGGTCAGTGAAATGTGGTGCAGAATCTCTGTTGTAGGAAAAATTCCCTTATGCGATGTACGGAAAATTGCAGATATACATGTGATCATATCTGGTGAAAAAAGAAATGTTTTCCATTTCAAAAGGTTATTCATGCCTTATTTGCATACTTTCCATACCTTCGTGTAAGTTGCTTTAGTAAATACGTCATTAAAAAAGGCAGCCCAATGAGCAAGGTAGCCTAGTGCACGAGGCTCTCACCACTACGAGGCCTGGAGAGGGCCATATGTAGGTAGTTTTAATTCCCCTCACGTGGAGAGGTTGTTGCTGTGACTCCATCCCATAACGCCAAGTCAACAGTAGACCAATCTCACTGCTATGTCAAGGCCCGCAGTGGCTGGCCTTCAGGTTTATCAATGTTCATGTTTCTGCTGTTGTAAGACCTATATTCAGTTACATTTTTAAGTAGTGTAGTCCTATCATGTATGGGGATCTAATTTAGCCATCTCTTTCGATGCCCCATTTAGGTCCAAGGACAGATTAGTCTCTTGAGTGGTGGAGTTTTGAGCTTTGGGCTAGCACACTATGCCGTATCTGAATTTGAGTTGCTGGCTGAAGAACTTTTAATGAGTGATTCTGTACTCAAGGTACGTGACCTCCCAGTGGTTAATTCCTTCTCCAGTGGAGACCCCTATGTAACGATGTATTTATTCAGTTTTTTTGTTCTGTATTTTTCATGTAGTTTGCTTTCCTTCATTGGTGGTTTGTAGAACTCTGTATATGAAATCCATCTTTTCCATTTTACAAGATTTGATGACCTTATATCATCTACTGCCCCTATAAAAGTGGCAGAATCATTATTTGTTTTATCTCATTCCCATTGAAGTTTTTGCCCTCGCTGCTTATTTATCCATATTAGTGCCATAAATTGTCCATGCAATTGTTTCTTTTTATTTTATTTTTGGTCTGAATAATGACTACCACCCTATAAAAGAATCAAATTAGAAGAAAGGGAGCTTGGAATGGCCTCCCTCTCAATTTCCTATTTTATAGTATTCTAACTTATTTAATTACAAAACATGGTTTCATCCAATCAAATTGTTACAAGCTATATAATCACTCCCACAATTATCTTTTTTTGATAGAAAATGAGAAATATTATTATGGTTAAAAATCGAAGAGTACATGATAGGACAAGTCCTCGAAATAATTACAAAAAAAAATAACATAAAAAACAAAATTAAGAAGCTAAAAAACATAAAATGAAAGGAAAAAACAAAGAGATGTAACAATACAGTGTTATCAGTCCCATATTTTAGCCGCATATGCATAAATAAGTTGAAATTATGGTCTTAAAGGGGCTTAAAATCTACACATGATTCTCCTGGATCAATAAAAATGGAATGCACTTGGGGTAAATTCTTACATACATAAAATAGCAGATGTGAAGCACCTACAAGTAGGATATATTAAGGTACACACACACAGTCATTAATTTGCTTATGCATTGTGTTATTTTGACTAGATTTGGAACTTTAGTGTATAGAGATACACACTCATTTGGAATTTTAGTGTATATGTACACACACATATATTTAACATACATACATAGGTACATACGTAAGGGTAATCAGTTACATTTATTCATGTAATACCAATTCTAGAGGCATCTATTTTTCTAACAAAATGTTGGAAGCAGTAGTGGCTCTTGGTAGATCTAGATTTAATTTCACTTTTTTTCCCAATGACAAGAATCACTATAGAGTGTCAAGGAAATGCAACTCATGCATGCAATGTATACTCAGAAAATAAAATTAAGAAACAAAAGGTCAGACAGCCTCCTCATAACAAACCTCCAATGATATTAAAAACTTCATGTAGTGCTAAAAATAGAGAGATCACCAAAACGAATGTTCAGCTCCAGATTTGACGAGTCTGCATTTCCTAAGCATCTTGTGTAGTGCTCCAGCCACAAGCTCCACCAGAAGAGATGTCATGCCACCCACTCCTCTGGCCACCTCCTCTAGGCACATCCCCTTCCTTCAACAGTTAAAAAAATGTTAACATACTGAAAGCGAGTGAAGTGACCCATCTAAATAGGCTTTTGCTGTCAAATCACTGATTATACCCCTACATATATGGTTACCAGATACCCACAAAGAAGCACATTACAGTACTTGTATGCTCCTAGCCAGAATCTTATTAAAAAACATCTAAAATCTAGGAAATGGTTTGGCTCTGGGTTATTAAGATGCAAAAAATTTTTATGGCGAAAGGTTTGTAAATGTTTTGCAAGTGAGGGAGTAAATTTATAATGACTAGAATATCATGGGATTGTCTGAAGAGTTTTTTTTTTGAAAATAATGTAAATTTAAGTATTTTCAGTAACTTTTAGTTGTTTTTAATAGGAGCCCGACCTACACTGAATAATAAATAAGGGCAGGCATGGCAGTTGGTATTTGCCCCAGTTCACCCAGGGATGGGTGGGGTTGCTTGGTATTTATGGAAATTGTTTAAGATGGCAGGACTTTCTTGGGTGGCCCCAAGTTCCCTTTCAACTTTGTTATGTGTGGACTTTGGTGGCAAGAAAGAGTGGTGGAGTTATTCTTTGGATTTGTGCAATGTTTACAATTATTTGGGTGATTTAATTGGAAAGAAATTATTTGCAAGAATTTTTGAAGAGAAATGCAAAGTGCTTGAAGGATTATGGAATCATATCTACTTCTTAGCATCATTTTGGGCTTCGTTATCGAAGGAGTTTGATAATTTTTTTTTTTTTAGAATTTTGGGGAGCTGGACAGTTGTTATGGATGTTAATTGTCCATGTGCTATTTTGTTCTAATTGAAGAGTAAGAACCAATAGATGAAATATTAGGGATGAAATATATGAACTGGTTTCACTCTCACTATGTTGCATCAAGAGAGTTTGGCGTTAGTTTACATTTCTCTGATAGAATCACTCATTCAGACCTGTATCTTCTATTATCTCGCATTCAGTGTTCTGCCAAAATATTTTCTCATCAGCTTGATGTTTATTGTTTAAATTTTCAAGCTTTGTTCCTTCTATTTCTAATGGCTTTCTTGAGTAGCGCTGTGTTGAACACAACTCAATTAGATCTAGTGAAACAATAACCCATCTGGTAAGTATTATGACTGTAGGTGCATCTCATACAATTACTACATTATATTTTTGGCTTGGTTGCTTTTTGAGATATAATGCTTCATATTTGTGGACACTCTCGCCCTTTTCTAAACTTCAGAATTTGCTAAGTGTGTGCTTGTCTGGCTGTATTCGGTGATTTCAGGTTTATGGGGCTCTTCGTATGTCTGTTAAAATGGTTTTGATGTGGAATTCAAAAATGCTTATAGATGGTGGTGGAGATCAAAATGTTGAGACATCCTTGCTTGAGGCTAGTAATCTTATTGTGCTGAAGGTGGTCCAATGGCGATGCATTTACCATGTAGTATGTCACTCATGAGGCATTGATGTATTACGTCTCAACTTTTATTTTATTTTTTTACACAGGAGTCATCTATCATCAATTCTAATGCAAACCTGGGAGTTCATGGACAAGGATTTTTTAGTTTATCAGGACCAGGAGATCGTGTTGAAGCTCAACGTCTGTTTCTGTCACTCTTTTATAGTCTCCATGTAAGCTGATAAATTTCTTACCTTTTATTCTTCTGGTTTATACTTCTCACTTATTTCTTGTATGAACCATTTATACTACGTATGACATGACTTTTCAGAACTGAGAAGCACACCTGATCACATTTTCCTCTTAAATATGCATTTTTACTCTTTCTGAACTTTGAAATCTGAATGTCGCCTTAGTCTGCAGTTAAAAAGTGCTGTTGAGAGAATCTGAATATTAACAGAGACTTCTCATGTTCTTCTCTAAGCATGACACGCGTTTCATTTCTATCCTCTATTTTAGTTAGATTGTGAAGTTTTAGGTTTTGGAGAAGGAGAAATAAAACTTGGAGAGGAGAATAAGAGAAAGAGAGAGAAGGTTCTGTGAAGGGTGCTTGAACTTCGAAGATACACCCAATTATTGGCGGTCAAGAACTTAAGATGTAATAATAATCTTGTGTAGTCCGAGGTCGACCCACAAGGAATGAATAACTTGAATAGCATAAGAAGGAAGAATATGTTTCTTTTGTAAAATTAAGGATGTTTAGAAAGCAATTGCAAGAATAAATTTAAGGTAAGCAATAATTTGAAAACCACTCTTTAGTTTCAGGATCTAGATTCGCTCATATTTATCGGATATTATATTTATGCAATATTGATAACTTGGTTAATTTACAATGTCACTATAGTTAACCGGAAAATATTTCTTTAAACACAATTAATTTGATGATCGAAAATATAACTTTGAAGATTAGTGTAAATAGGGAATCATAAGCATTGTTTATACCAAGAACTCAATCTTGTTAATAAACACACTCAAACAATTGTATAAAATATAAAAAATTTACTAAAATCTTTCAATCAATTGGCTAAAGGAAGAGTTAACATTAAAACCAAAATATAAATTGCATAAATAATCACAGATCCATCAACCTTAACTAAATAGTATAAAAAAATTACTCATAATTCATGACTAAATCTCTAAGAATTATGATAAAAAGAAAAATGGAAAATATGATAAAGGGCTGCTAAAAAAGGATCCCTCTTTCAACGATAATAGGTATATTTATACTAGGGCATTAGAGCACTACTTAATACCTAAAAGACCTTTGGTCTACAAGACCTTGCAAGCTGAGGAAAGATGTGCGTCGTCTAGGCAATACAAACTTTCTGTCAAAAACATTTCTCTGGCATCCATACAACAAAGTTGCATTT
>CAUOFW020003328.1:0-38188 GCA_963454935.2 Ilex paraguariensis | reverse complement strand
CAAGGAGTTTTATACCTCAAAAGCTCATGATTGCTGTCAGTGTAGTCAGTAGTGATCATTAGGTACAGGCAGTGTGCGCACTGATTCTGATGAGGAATGTCTTCTCTTCTTAACTGCTCGGGGTCCCGAGCAATCAATGCTGGGTCATCGGGATGCCGACGGTACAATGTACTCCTCTCGGAGAGGATGCAATAAATGCTCTGTATTAGGAGCATTTATTGCCTTTCATTTCCGAGCCTTACCGCATTGAATGCGGTCTCATTAAGGGAATGGTGTAATTAATCGTTTGCTTTCCCAAGTCGCGTGTCAGCAACGGCATGCGGTTTCTCTGTCTTCGATGTGATATCATACGCCACGCGTCCATCCCCCATTGGCTGTGGCCCCTGCATTCCAGTACGTTCTGACCCTAATTGTGTAAGACGAGGTTATGATGAATAGCCTAAACTAGCCTAGGCTAATGACTTGTACGTCAATAGCTTATCTGGAGTAGAGGAGGCGTCCAGGACGGGGTACACCTCGGCACCGAGGAAAGGCTCATCTCGGAACCGACGGTGGGATACCGACCGAGGTACCATATCAGACCGAGGCTACGTGTTGGTTGTAAAACGTACTGAATGCCATGATCCTATATGAGGAGTACCTCGGGGGCGAGGACCTTGTGCGCCGATGGTGCTTGATCTTAGCAACAATATTTTGGTAATAACGAGAACACGTGTTTTCATCATGGAGTATTTCAGAAAAGTCTCATCACATTCCTGGATGGAAAGCTTGGTGTGGTCTCCAAGTTGCAAACGCCAATCGCGATGGATTCATCAGCGAGGATGAGATGAACGAGCTTGTCAACTATGCTGTCAAATCTGGATATACCATCCAGACAAGTAATTAATTGTACGGTGTGGTTAACATGTGGACCTAATTTATGGATCTTATTCACCTTAGCTGATGAATTTGCAATAAACTATGATGAATTAATTTAGCTAATTAGGTCCGAATAGTATTAATAATATATTAATGTGCAATAAATTTGTGAATAAATATGTGCCTATTGGTTTCAACTTTCTTTGGGGAATCCATGTTTAAGGTAGGAGAATGGAAATTATTGCCTTCTTGTTCATTGATATAATCCATGCATATGTTTTTTTTCTTTTTTTTCATCTTCTATGGAGGGCAGAGCATTTCATTATCATTAAAAATGTAGGGTTACAAATAAATCGAACCCAACCTAGCCAACCACCAAATTGTTCGAGCTCAACTCAGTTCGCTCTCAAAGAATGTTTAGGCTTGGCTTGGACTTGTAACTAGTTTTGCCAATTTGGTCAAGCTTGTTTCTCACATTTTCAAAGTTGGCTCAACTCAACTTAACTCGTTTGATTGAATGAGTCAAGTTAGAGTTTCGCTTAGCTTAGTTCAATTTAAATTGGCTTTTTTGGCTTTTATGGTCTCATCCATTAATGATATTACAAACACATACCAGGAAGTGAAATTTGGGTATAATAAGTCCTAATTTTGGGTGGTGTCTCAATAAATTTTAAATCATGTCACTTTGTTTTACACTTTCAATGCGGAGGCCATATAACCATTGAATAAAGAACAAGAAAATTATTTTTTAACTGATCACACAAGAGAAGAAAAAACGAATAACAAATCTTATGCACCCATAGAAAAAAGAAATGCCGTGAGACTCGAACCTTGGGAAAAAGAAAAAGAAGAGAAAACATATTAGAGAGTATGTTAACTTATTCAAACGTCCAAGGTAGAGGAAATGGGAAGAGTGAGACTCGAACATTGGGAAAGGCGCTAACCATTTGATTGGATTGTTAATCCAATTGATATTTCCGGAATACCATTTGGATTAGATTCCACTCTTTGGAATCCAACCACTTTATTTTTCATTTCTTACGATGTAACCAAACAACATGACAGTAGATAATAAGAAAAGATGGTGAAAGAGTTTCCTTTATCTTTTTTTATGCCTTTCTTCATCATCCATAACCACAAAAAAAAAAAAAAAATTCTTTTCTCAAACAATCTGCAAGAAATGAATTCTACAATCCCAAGTTTTATTAATTTCACACAAACCCTAAATGCTTCCGATCCTAGGGGTACAAAAAGATTCATCTTGGACCAAATGCCTAATATTTTCCATTAAGTTCCATTCTCAAATTATCTCGATTAGCTCCCAAAATTAAAGTTGTTCTTATGTCGAATAATCTTCTAATTAAAACCATAAATTCCTTTCATTTCATACAAGACTCTGTGTGTATGAAGTATACTGCTTCAACTTCAAATGTTTAAACTCAAGTGCAAGTTGAGAAGAGTAATATATTCTTCGGAATACCAAGATCGAACCCTTAGAGAATTGTGAAAACGCAACAATCACACTAATACTATAGCAATCTTGTGAATATGTTTTGTTTGAAAGAATATTTGAATTGAGAAAATTGATTAAAGTAATTAAAATAGTATGAAAAATACTAGAGCGTCAGGTACTCTCTCTCTTCTTTTTTGTTTTCCATCATACATTTTATCATGCATTACTTGACTGAACAATTTGTTACCATATATTAGGTACTCTCTCTCAAATCCATACAATAATGATTAAAGACTTAGTTTTTAAATCTAAACAATAATCAAATGTCGATTGATTCAAGTCACCAAATTTAACAATAAGACCAAGAAAACACATTTGTTTATAATTAGAAGTTTATTCAGGAACCTGAATAAACCTTCAATTATATTATTATGTGAAATAATGGTAATCAACTTAAACATGAAATAACCAGTTATTTGACTCGTATGAAAATTCAAGCAATCAATGTACATGACATAATGACTCAAAGATTTTTACAGAGTAAAAATTTTGCTAAAAAATCAAAAGTTGAATTAACAAAAAAATCACATATCATTAAGCTCATAAGTCAATAACATTACCGTACTTCATTGAAAGGTCCTCCCTTAACCCTAGTTAAATCTCTTAGCCAGATATGACGAAACTAAAACCACAACAATTAAAGTAAATATAAAATGACTAAAGCCAAAATGTCCCTTTAACATAGCCTTCAACTTCTATTTATAAGACTATTTAGGAAAAGATAAAATTGAAATTAAATTATATCTCTGGTGTTGGCAGCCGACTACATGCGTCCGGACACATGTTTCTTTCCGTCCAGATGCAACTTTCAGTAAGTTCTTCTTCTTAAATTTTAACCTCCTGTCAATCACGTCCGGACGCAAGACCTTCCACCGTCCGGACGCGTACTTTAGTTTGTTCTTTTTTTAACTAGGCTTCCCTTCTTGCATTATCTCTTCATTTCTTGAGTCTTTTCACTGCAAAATAAGTACAATTTATCCTTTATTAGCATAGCATCAATTCTCAAATAACATATTATATTTACCAACTTTTTCTAACTAAATAATTGATTTTTTCTAATAAATAATGTAAGTATTAGATCTTAATCATATACTATGCATGCAAAATTATCTATTCCATGTGTTTATTCAATCCAATTTACAACTATTTTTTATACAAATATGATTTTATTATTAGATGATGATGAAACACGACATCTTATATTGTTGTGCACGTACAAACTAAGTCGTTTGCATATTTGAATTCGAACACAAATGTTTTTCTCGACAATAATTAGGAATTTGGTACCAAATAATGAAAGAGATATGAAATATATATTTTTCCAATTTTTTTCAATCTGAGAATTTATTTCATTTACCAAAAAATAAAAGAGGAATGTACTTTTATTTAAAAGTTTTAGTATAGAAAAAATCAACCTGAATACCACATGTTCAAGCATTGGACCATCCCACCCAAAGGGAATTAATCTGTTTTCATTGATTGAAGCCTGTGATTCTCGTACCACAAGTGGGTTAAAGGCAAGATAGGTATAACATATCATATTTAGTGTAAAAATAATTATAGATTTTAAGTACATATTTATAATTAGAATTAAGAACTATTGATACTGAATTTTTGGTCAAATCAACAAATATTATAATTATGATGTGAGCAAAATAATTTTAAGTGTTATAATTCGAAATAAAACATGCAAACAATAGTTAGATCATATAACATGCAATTTAAATAAACACATAAAATGTATAAACATGCAATTTACATAAACTAAATAAATTAATTTGGAATGAGCTGGCCTGCAAGTCCGAGACACGTGTGATCACTGTCCTAAAACAGCTGAGCCTCTCCACATGAGGGTACTGACGAACACCAGCGACTCCAAGATTTAACTCAAACGCTCGCAGCATCACCTTTTCAATGGTCACATCCACTGGAAGGTTGGAATGAACCTGACTCGAATCAAGTTGCCCAAAATAAAATAAATGATAATTAAAAAGTAGGCTGAGTGTAAAAGAAGGAATAGAAAAGGTAGGCCAAAGTGTAAAGGAAGGAATTGGAAAATAGGCCAAAGTGTAAAAGAATGATATGAGCTATTGGAAAGTCTACTGAGCAATAGGAAGTGTTGATTTGACCGTTTGACTTTGGCCCTTCGCCTGTAACGTGTAACTGTTTTTTATTTTTTTTTATTGTTTGTCTTGAATACCTATAAAACTAATAATAATTATTATTCTTTAATATATACACTAAATAGGGAAAAAGAACTATAACTGAAATTCATAATTTAAACATAATTAAAAAGTTTTAAAAACTTAATTTTTATTTTTACAATCCCCTACAAGTTTTTGAAACTTCAAAGTATCTCAAATATTTTGCATATACTTTAATATAGAAAATATGAACAACTATTATACTGTGCAATAGGTGTAGGTGTGTTCCGGACTTGAACCTTACTTAGTGTTAATAGTTTTCCTCTGAAGGATCATAGTGACCAAAGGCTTGAACTAGATCCTTTGAACCAGAGTTCAACATGTCACACATAGAGTATAGATATTGGTTAAGATTCGCGGGTCAGTGCTCTTAATGGTCTTGCACTTAATCTTGATTCTCATGAGTTCCAAGAGAATAGCTCAATTCTCATAGTCGCGGCTTCACGACTACTCTCACTTAGGTGAGCCCTCCAAGGATACATGTGCACAATACCCTACAGGAGTGTTCCTGCCTCGGTCTCATTCAGGGTAAACCCTTCCTTACTGTTACACTACATATGCACTTCTGTCATAGGGATGAGCAGGAAAATATCTCCTCTTGGATATTTCCTAAATAACAGTGCTAATGAATCACGCAGTATGGATTGTTTCTACCAATTGAACTTCCTTTATGGGGTCCCCAATCACAGAAGTTGGGTTACCTCCCTAGGTGATTCCCTTGTGGGCTTAAGCCCATCCCCCTCGACAGTTCTGAGACAGCTTTCCTCGAAAGCCCTTTAGTGAGCTGATCAACTATATTAAGCTCAGACTTCACAAAGTCTAGTGATATTATACTTTTACTCAGCATTTTCCTTTATTGATTTATATCTCACTTGTATATGTCTATTCATCTTTTTATTATTATGATTTTACTTCACAAGCTCAATCACTGCCTTACTATCACAGTGTAATGAAATGAGAAGTATGAGTTTTTCCACTAGAATTATCTCTAGTAATAAATTATTTATCCACTCAGCCTCAGCATATGTGGTATCTAAGGTTATAAGTTCTGACTCGATAGTACTTCTTGATATTAGGGTTTGTTTTTTAGATCCCCAAGATATGATTGTTCCTCCTAACAAAAAGATATAGCCAACAGTAGATTTTATATCCAAATTATCGGTGATCTAATTTGCATCACTAAAGCCGTCAACTATACTAGGAAATCTACTATAACATAAAGAGTAGTCTAAGGTTCCTTTAAGATACTTAAAGACTCTCTCTAAGGCAACCCAATGCTCTTTACTCAGACTATGTATATATCTACTTAGTCTCCCTACGGTATACAAGATATCAGGTCTAGACTTATTTGCTATATATATTAAAGATCCAATCATTTGTAAGTACTTCAATTGTGAAATCAGTTCTCCTTTATTTTTCTTCAAATGTACATGAGGATCATATAGTGTTGATATAGACTTACTATCATAGTAACCAAATTTTTCAACATTTTTTTCTATGGTGCTAGACTGACTTATAAATATTCCATTAGATGTTTTTTTTATTTTCATTCCCAAGACTACATAGGCTTCTCCCAAATCTTTCATATCAAACTTACTAGATAAATAAGATTTAACATCATTAACGACCTCCAAGTTTGTCTCAAAAATTAGTATATCATCTACATAGAGACATAAAATCACACAACTAACATCACTATCCTTGTAGTATAAACATTTATCACTTTCATTAATTTGAAAATCATACTCTAGAATTACTTTATCAAACTTCTCATGCCACTGTTTGGGAACTTGTTTAAGGTCATATAAAGATTTTACTAACTTACAAACTTTATGTTCTTGTCCTTCTCTATTCTTGTCCTTCTCTATTCTTGGTCTTTTACTACCATTACCACAAACCCCTCAGGTTGTTCCATACATATCTCTTCATCTAAATCCCCATTTAGAAAAGCGGTTTTGACATCCATTTGATGTATTACTAAGTTATGGATAGATGCTAGGGCTACTAGTATTCTAATGGTAGTAATACTAGTCACAGGCAAGTATGTATCAAAATAATCTATCTTTTTCTTTTGAGTAAATCATTTAGCCACCAATCTAACTTTATATTTATCTATACTCCCATCAGGTTTTAGTTTATTCTTAAATACCCACTTACACCCAATAGCTTTGCTTCCAGGAGGCAATTTTACTATCTCCCAAGTATTATTAAGTAATATAGATTCAATTTCACTATTAATAGCCTCCTTCCAAAAAGGTGCATCTATAGAAGACATAGCTTCTTTATATGTCGTTGGCTCTCCTTCTACTAGAAAAGTAAAAAATCCTTCTCCTAAGTCCTTCTCTATTCTTGGTCTTTTACTTCTCCTTAGCTCTACATGTTGTTATATATATTTCTTTGTTGGAGCAATAGAACTAGTAAAAGGTTGACCACTAGTTGAAGGTGTTTCTCTTACTTGACTAGGCATTGTATTTTTGAAAGGAAAAATATCTTCAAAAAATGTAGCATCTCTAGATTCAATTATAGTATTGTTTGAAATTCCACTAATTTCCGAGTTAATAACTAAGAATCTATTAGCACTACTATTTTGGGCATATCCTATAAAGATGGTGTCTACGGTCTTAGGACCTATTTTCTTTCTCTTTGGTTTAGGAATAGCTACCTTAGCTAAGCAGCCCCCACATTTTCATGATACTAAGGTTAGGAATTCTTCCCTTTCATATCTCATATGGATTTTTCTCATTATCTTTAACATATAATCTATTCAAGATGAAACAAGCACTAAGTATAGTTTCTCCCCACAAATTATCAGATAAGTCGGAACTAGTCAACATTGAATTTACCATATCCATTAAAGTTCTATTCTTTCTTTCAGCTACCCCATTTGATTGAGGAGAATAAGGAGGAGTCACTTCATGTATTATTCCATGTTCTTCACAAATTTGTACTAAGGTCGGTTAGAGTATATTCACCACCTCTATCAGACCTTAATCTTTTCACTTTTCTCTCTAATTGATTTTCAACCTCATTTTTATACATCTTAAACTTATTAAATACTTCATCTTTGTTCTTGATAAGATAAATATAACAATATTTAGAACAATCATCTATGAAAGTCACAAAATATTTATTTCCGGCTCTTTTTAGCGGTCTACTAGAATCACATACATCATTATGTATAAGTTCTAGAAGTTGGATATTTCTTTCTATACTTTTATGAGATTTTCTAGTTTGTTTGGCTTGTACACAAATTTCACACTTATGTTTGAAATCTACATGAGATTTAGGAATAAGATTGAGATCCATCATCCTTTTGATTTTCTTTAGACTTATATGTCCTAATCTTCCATGCCACACATTGCAAGATTCAACATTGAAAACTTGATGAGAAATTTCATTAACTTCCAAAAGAACAATCAATTTAAATAAACCATCACAAACATATCCTTTACCAAAAAATATATCATTCCTAGTTATTACAACTTTATTTGACTCCATTACAACCTTTTAACCTTGTTGGACTAAAGACGACCCACTGACTAAAGTTCTTCTAACTTCAGGAACATGTCGCACTCCCTTCAAGATTAATGTCTTCACAGATGTCATCTTTAACTCAATGTCTCCAATTCCAAGTACTTGTGCGACAGAATCATTTCTTAGCGTTACACTTCTTCCACTTGAATTCTGATAGGATTTAAATAAATCATGATCAAAGCAAACATTTATATTAGCCCCATTATTAGGACGACTATTAAACCTCTTATTCTTAAAATTTCTTCCCCTAGGTCAAAAATTGTTATGGTTGTTGTTACTATTTTCCACTAGGTTTACCTTAGGGAGTCTCTCATTTTGTGAGTTTGTACTAACCCTATGCCTCTCTTCAACCCTAAGCGCGTTTATAGTTTGGGTCAAGGTTACCTCTCCTTGCTTATGTCTAAGGATCTTAGCAAAATTATCCCAAGAATGTGGAAGCTTATCAATTAAGCTTGAAACTTTAAAATCTTCACTAAATGTAGTTCCACTCTTTTCAATTTTCCTCAAAAATTCTTGATATTCATGAATTTGATCACCAACGGGTTTATTCTCCACCATTTTATAATTATTGAAATTAGAGATTATAAACCGTTTAATTCCAGCATCAACAATTCCATACTCTGCCTCTAAAGTGTTCCAAAGCTCTTGGGCGGTTATTATAGTATTATGGTAGACATCATAAATATGGTCAGAAAGAGCACTAAGAATCCTATTATGACAGTGATATTCAATTTGTTCAGGGGTATACCATGAAGAGAACTCTTGATTAGATTGAGGCTCTTCTATAGTAGAAATTAAGCCTAATACGGTCAACCAATAACGAACTTGTTTTTGTCACCTACGAAAATTTTGACCAGTAAATTTTTCGAGTTTGACACATTAGCTTCTTCTAATCTAGTCATCTTTAATTTAAAATTCAAGGGCAAAGAAATAATAAGAGATAAGCAAATAACTTGTGTTGAATTTCAATGTCAGCTGTCAAAACTTTATTTGTAACGAAATTAAGAAAGATGTTTAAATTATTGTAATAGCTCTTAAAACTTTAATTTTATTTTTCAAAGGCAAGTAGCTATATATATTTTATTAAAGCAAGTAACTACTGGTTTTTTTTTATAGATCCCTTTGGATATTCTATTACTATTCAAAATTAGCTACTGTTTTTTTTAAATTCCAGAAACTGTTTTCCGGAAAAACAGAAAACTTTTTTTTCCAAAAAACAGAAACAGTTTTTTTTTTCGAAAACAGTAGCAGTGTTTTTTTTCTTAAAACAGAAACAATTTTTTTTTCAGAAAACAGTAGCAGTTTTTTCTTTCCTTAAAACAGAAACAGTTTTTTTTCTAGAAAAACAGAACAGTTTTTTTTTTTTTATAGAAAAACAGTAACATTTTTTCTCCTAAAAAACAGTAACACAGAAAACTGTTTTAAACAAAAAAAACATTTTTTTTTAATTTTTTTTAACAACAAATAAACTCAGCTGCTTTAGAATATAAAAATAACTACAGATTTTAAGCACAGATGTATAATTAGAATTAAGAACTATTGCTACTAATTTTTTAGCCAAATCAACAAATATTAGAATTATGATGTGAGCAAAATAATTTTAAGTGTTATAATTCGAAATAAAGCATGCAAACAATAGTTAGATCATATAACATGCAATCTAAATAAACACATAAAATGTATAAACATGCAATTTATATAAAGTAAATAAATTAATTTGAAATGAACTGGCCTGTGAGTCTAAGAGACATGTGATCACTGTCCTAAAACAGCTGAGCCTCCCCATGTGAGGGTACTGATGGACACCAGCGACTCCAAGATCCAACCCAGACGCTCGCAGTAGCACTTTCTCAATGGTCACATCCACTGGAAGGTTGAAATGAACCTGACTCGAATCGAGTTACCCAAAATAAAATAAATGATAATTGAAAAGTAGGTTGAGTGTAAAAGAAGGAACAGAAAAGGTAAGCCAAAGTGTAAAGGAAGGAATTGGAAAATAGGTCAAAGTGTAAAAGAATGATATGAGCTATTGGAAAGTCTACTGAGCAATAGGAAGTGTTGATTTCGTACACTACTAAAAAATTTCTCAAATCCAACTTTATATAGCCGCTGTATAACCCATGGCTTTCAAAAATCACTTTAAATATTTGACTGTTTGGCTTTGGCCCTTCGCCTGTAACGTGTAACTGATTTTTATTTTTTTTTCATTGTTTGTCTTGAATACCTATAAAACTAATAATAATTATTATTCTTTAATATATACACTAAATAGGGAAAAAGAACTATAACTGAAATTCATAATTTAAACATAATTAAAAAGTTTTAAAAACTTAATTTTTATTTTTATAGTTAGAACATTGGGTGGCCTAACTCACTTATTTCGGTATTGTACGTCATATTTTCATTCAATAAAATTGTGAAATTTTTTTCTTTTTATTTCACTTCACTTCACTTAATTTTTTCCATGATCTATAGTTACTAATAATGTACAAAAGTGGGTTTATACAAAATTAATCAAGCATAAAGTAAGAAAGGCTTAACACAAGTAAACACAAAGATTAAGTGATTCGATCTAGGTAACCTATTTTACTGAAAATGATGACGGGGACCGAAGAGTCCTATTACTCAAGTGTGCAGAGTGCTAAGATTTGTGTGATGCTCCCATGTGTGGGCGAGGCTTATAATTTATAGGTGAGTGAAGATGGCTTCAAGGGGCTCTGACTGAAGCGTCATCCTAACAAGGAGCGGGGTGATTCGGTTAAGCTCGTCTTATCCTCGTAATAGGCGAGGTGATAGCGGGGTAATTCCTTGAAGCTCACCCTATCTAATAACGGGCGAGGTGATCTCACGAGACTGGTGATGTGCCCCTGATGACTGCATCTCCACAGATTCCCTCTCCTCGGATGGAGATTCTCACATACACTAATGATGGGCTGGGGTTTCTCAAGAAGGTGAGCTTGGTCTAACTGAAATTTCTTGATTTTGTGGTGAATTTGACCTATATATTTTAACTGGATCTAATATGTATCTCTGATCTGGGCCAAGCCAGGCCCATCAGATACAACTGAACTAACAAAAAATCTAATACCAAATTACTTTTTTGATATGATAGAGAAGAATTTGATACAAGAATTTTGTCATGGAACCTGTTCGATTCCTTCTTCAACGTTCCTTCTCCCTTATCACATTCCTTATGATAAGATGCTTAGACATTATTTCTTCAAAAGTGGCAATTCACCTTTCCAAGATGTGGTTGCACATTATATCTGTAGTGAGTTAGTTAGATCTGCCTGAATTTACGCGAACATTTTGATTGGTACTCCCAGAATTGATCCTATCTAGTAATTAGCGGGGATTGTAGGTATGCAACTTTTACTCTACAGGATGGAAGCAAAGTAATCTTACCTAGTAGAAGTTCCTCGTAGTTTTTTTTTTAAAAAAAAAGATATGGGTTTCCTCGTCTATATAAATGCAAGCTTGTATATCTACAAAGTATACCAGTCTTCTAGTTGTTTTAAGGGCGCCTTACACTAACGGTACCCTAGTTATTTGGTGTCTCTCTAGCTAGCTATGACAACCATAACTCTCTACCCACGCCCACAGCTCACGAGTGTAGAAATGATGGCCCCAAAGGAGGAACAGCTGAAGTTAGTTTTCAAAAACTTCGACAAAAATAGAGATCGCAAACTGTGCAGGGAAGAGCTGAAGGAAGCCTTTAAATACCTAGGGGCATATATCCCTGAATGGAGGGCTTGGTGGAGTCTCCACCACGCCGATGCCAACGACGATGGATTCATCGATGAGGATGAGATGAATAAGCTTGTGAAATATGCCGTGAAGTTTGGATATACTGTCAAGTAACTAGATTGATCAAGATCTTCTCCATTATATTTTGGGTAATGCTATTAGGACCTTAATTTTGGCCCTAAAAAAGGGACTTAATGATGTAGCAGTTGAGGTGCCATTACCAACTCAACAATTAAGCCACCTAATGTCTTAAAAAAAAAAACTTAAAAAATCAACAACTTAAAAAAATTTGATTTCATCAAAAAAAAATCAGTCTTCTTCTCACATTCTCTCTCCCCGAACCAGTCAATCGACGCCAGCCGCATGAACGACGAGCTTCTTCACCAGAAAAACCCACCTAAACGACGAGCCACAAGCAGTAAACCATTCCATTCTTCATCTTCCTTAGTAATCATCATCTGAGATCAACGTCGGTGTTCTTCCTCCTCGTCTTCCAGTTGGCTACATCTCTTCGTTGAAGTCATAGCCATTCTTTTCCCTCTTCATCTCTTTGTCGAAGTACGCATTGTCCTGAACATCTGTCGAAATTGACTCCACCATAGTCGGCTCTACTGTACGTTAATTTCATTTTATTTATTTTCTGGGTAGTAATTGGAGGTTGATTCAATTTATTTTTTATTGTTATATTTCTAGTTATTTATTTTGATTTATATATATATATACAAACAAAGGTTTGATTTATAGATTTGTCAAACACAAAAAAAAAAAATCATTTCCTTTTGCTGGTTATTTTGGAGCATAAATAAATTTGTTTTGTTATGGTGTTCAGGCATTTTTTGTGTTAGACAAAATTCTAGTTAATCAACTAAGCACGTGTTGCAGTAAAATTTTATTACAATGGAAGGTGAATCTTCAAGTAGTTTGTAGTTGATAGAAGAAAATGTTGTGACTGAAATGATGAATGTAATTGATGTAGACGAGCCTAAGGTTGGGATGATGTTCGAAAGTTATAAACAGTTGCTTGAGTATTACACGGGTTATGGTAAGCGGTTAGGGTTCCCAGTGAAGATAAGATCATCAACAAAAAGGGATGATGGTGAGTTGAAATACGTGACTATTGTTTGTTCTCGATCAGGCAAGTCAAAGTCCACTTCAAAAAATCCATTGAAGCCGCATCCAAGCATAAAAGTAGGTTGTAAGGCTAAGGTCCTAGCAATTTTGTGTGCAGATGGAAAGTGGCGACTAAATACTGTCATGCTTGATCATAACCATGAGTTGAGTCCAAGCAAAGCCCGATTTTTTCGATGCAATCGAGTGATGAGACCACATGTGAAAAGGAAGTTTGAATTGAACGATCGAGCGGGAATTAGACTAAATAAAAATTTCATCTCATTTGTGGTTGAAGCTAGGGGGCATGAAAATATCTCCTTTTTAGAGAAGGATTGTAGAAACTATATTGAGAAAATAAGACGGTTACAGCTCGAGGAAGGAGATGCCTCTACAATACAAAAATATTTCTTAAAGATGCAAGTTGAAAATGCAAATTTTTTTTATACAATGGATTTGGATGATGAGGGTCAATTAAGGAATATGTTTTGGGCTGATGCTAGGAGTAGGGCAGCATATCAAGAGTTTGGTGATGTTATTACATTTGATACTACATATTTGACAAATAAGTATGATATGTCATTTGCTCCATTTGTAGGTGTCAATCATCACGGGCAATCGACTTTGCTAAGATGTGGTTTGATCTCCAGTGAAGACAAAGAAACATTTACTTGGTTGTTTCAATCGTGGCTTGCATGTATGTCTTGGAAAGCTCCACATGCCATAATTACTGATCAAGACAAAGCCATGCAAAAAGCAGTTGAGATTGTTTTTCCTAATGCTAAACATCGATGGTGTTTATGGCACATCATGAAGAAATTGCCTGAAAAGTTGAGAGGTTATGAGCAGTATAAATCCATCAAATATTTCTTGTAGAGGGCCGTTTATGATTCATTAAGTTGTACTGAATTTGAAAAAAATTGGAATGGAATGATTGAAAAGTACATGCTACATAATAATGATTGGTTGAGTGGGTTGTACAATGAGAGGCGTCGTTGGGTGCCAATCTTTGTGAAAACCATTTTTTGGGCGGGAATGTCTACCACACAACGAAGTGAGAGTATGAACTCATTCTTTGATGGCTATGTCAACTCTAAGACTACCTTGAAATAATTTGTCAAACAATATAAAAATGCATTGAAAAGTAAGGTGGAAAAGGAGAACCAGGAAGAATGTAAGTCTTTATCTTCGCAAGTCCCTTGTGTAACCCATTATGACATGGAGAATCAAGTTCAAAGAGTTTACACTATTTCAAAATTTAAGGAGTTCCAAAGCGAATTGACAGGGAAGATGTATTGTGATGTGACTTCGGTCAAAGTGGAAGGTTTGATTTCTGAATACAACGTATCTGAGGATATCATGATTGAGGATAAAATAAAAAGTGCAAATTTCAAGGTTTGGTTCAATGAAAAAGATTCTGAAGTGAAGTGCAATTGTTACTTGTTTGAGCATGGAGGAATATTATGCAAGCATGCAGTGGCAGTTTTAGTCCATAGAAAAATTTACTCACTTTCCTGATAAGTACATCATACGGAGATGGAGGAAGGATGTGAAAAAAGATGTCACAGAAAGATTAAAATCAGTTACAACTGTTTGAGTGCCACACCTGAAGCAGAACAATTTGATAAAATGTGCAATGCTTTTAGCGAGTTGGCAAACTTGGCAGCTGAATATGAAGATAAGTGCACGTTTGTGATGGAGTGTATACATGATCTAAAGGAGAACTACAACAAAGCGAAGGAGGTAGTGGAAGATATCAACCAAGTCCCAGCTCGATTGTTGGTAGAAACTCCGGTGATGTAAATAATAAATCAAAGGATAGGAATATACTTACTCCATTAGCAGTTAGAAGCAAAGGTCGTCCACCATTCAAAAGGAAGCAATCAAAAGTTGAGCAAGTTACAGGGAAAAAAAAAGAAGACGAAAAAGAAGACGCTATCGCATGGAAATCATACCACTAAAGGAGAAGAGGTGTGAATAAAATGACAATTTCTAAAATAATAATGTAGTAATTTTGTCCTTTTGTTATTTTATTTTTTGTAGGATTGTCGACCGAGTGAAAGCGATGTCATTGGGCTTGTTGATGGTCAACCCATGAGTGAAGCGATTGATATACTTGGAACACAAGAAAAATATTGGGATGACAGTATGACATCAACATCCAAATTATAATTATAATATTTGGATGTTATTTATTATTGTGATCTGTTTTAATTTTTTAATTCTAAACATGTAGGATTTGCGGATTACACAAACGGTTAATATTGGCATAAGTGATGGTCAATACTCCTCTTTGCAATTTTGTAATGTGAGTTATGAAAATTGTATATGTTATTATCTTATTGACAATGTTGATTTTTTTATTGTATTAATCTACTGTTTTTTTTTTCTGTAATAGAACAATATGGCCTTGCTATGTGGGGGTCACTCAAAGAGGTCTTGGAAATCATTTCATGGTTAGCAATCTAAAATTCATTTTAGAAGTTTTTTTTTTTAATGGTTGTACTATAATTTCAATTTATGAAATTTCTTATTATTGTTTACCATAACCAATATCTTTCTTGGGATGGCAAATAGGGTATGCACCCTGTGCCTTGTTCTAGTTCCATGCCATGTTCTAGCTCCAAAGAAATGGTAGACATTTCGGAGTTGCCAATTACGTCTTCAACATCAACGTCTAATGGCAAGTATATTTAATGAGTTTGAGAGAAATTTAGGAATTTTTGTTTTTTTATTCAAAAGTTGAGTTTTTGTTCTTAAACTTGAATCAACCATTCATTGTACTATTTTTTTTTCCTATAGCAGGTGCAGAAAAGAGGAAGATCGTCTAGTTTTGCAAAAAGAAGATTGTAGTATTTTGTGTCCACTTTGGATATTTGTAATACAATTTAAGGTTGAATTTTGCCTACACAGGCAATGATCCTGGTTGTGTGGTTGTTCCTTGGATTTGTGTGGTTGTATGAATGCTATTGGTTTGTGTGGTTCCTGAATGTCTAATGTGATAGTTGTATGAAGCTACTGGTTGATAATGTGATAGTTGTATGAATGCTACTGGTTGTATGAAGCTAATGTGATAGTTGATTTTTTAGCATCCTTAACTGTTCATAATGGGATTTCTACTGATTTTCTGGTTGTGGTATCTTACCACTTGCTGGAAGGATGTTGTACCTCTCTAACAAATGCATTTTACCTCTTTAATGACTCATGATTGATGCTTAGTAGGTTTTTGCGGGCATTGTAGTTGAACAGAGGTTTTCAGAGGCTGAACTGTTTGCAGCAACTGTACAAGAGGAATTTTAAACTGTTTTGTCTAGTTTTTGGCATCAGAATTCTGTTTTGTGCTTTAACAGTTTTTTCTGTTTTTGTTAAAACAGTTACTGTTTTTTTGTGAAAACAGTTTTTGTTTTTTGATTATTGTAAATTTGAGATTTGTTCAGTAAAATTCTCAAAAAAAAAAAAAAACTGATTTGTGGGGTTGTTCCTTTGATTTTTCACAGGTAATGATCCTTCCTCCTCAATTTTGTTGTACATTGTGCATTGTTCTTTGTATACTTGAGTGGTTGCGGTTTTTTTTTTTTGGGTAAAGAAAATTTTTTATTGATATGAATCAAAGATTACAAGAATCAAACTGCAACAAAGCATTACAACAACCAAGATCTCTATCAAAGAATACAAAACTCAAATGCATCCAGGCATTTTTACAAACATGTAAGCCATTTCTTGGCCTTAATCATTCAAAATCTCTAGCTACCACCAACATTAATCCCAGGCAACATTTTTCCCAAACAGCAACCCATCAATTCAAAAAACAACATTAATCACAGGCAACATTAATCCCAAGCAACATTTTTCCCAAACAGCAACATTAATCCCAGGTGACATTTTTCCCAAACAGCAACTCAGACAATTCATCGAACAGTTTGTAAGCGAAACCAAACTTGAGACTCCTACACAAACTTTTCCTCCCAAAATACCCAATTTCAAGCACACAAACCATGGTCCCCATTTTCATCAACAAATCAGTTCAAAAAAAATATTCATCCACAATTCATAGGGTTGTTGATATGGTGTTGGACAATGGGTTGGTTGACTGCTTGTGGCTCGTTGGTTTACTGGACAATGGGTTGGTTTATGAGGAGGAAGAACATCGTTCAGGTTGGTTTTTTTTGGGAAAGAAGCTTGTCATTCATGCGGCCGGCGTCGATTGAAGATTAGCAATTGGGACACTATGTCGAAGTTCAAGAGGAGGAGAACAGCGTCGGTTTACTGCTTGTGGCTCGTCGTTCAGGTGGATTTTTTCGATGAAGAAGCTCGTCGTTCATGCGGCTGGTGTCGATTGAATGGTTCAGGGAGAGAGAATGTGAGAAGAAGGCTTTGGGGAAGAAATTTTAGGGCTGGTTGGGGAGAGAGAATGTGAGAAGAAGACTGATTTTTTTTTATGAAATCAAATTTTTTTAAGTTGTTGATTTTTTAAGTTTTTTTTTTAAAGACATTAGGTGGCTTAATTGGTGAGTTAGTAATGACACCTCAGCTACCACTAGGGATGGCAGTGGACCAGAAAAAAATGGATATTCGTCCAAACTCATCTCGTTTGGACCAGGGATGGACTATACGTATTGGACGGTGGACGTATACGGGGATGCCCGTATAAACCCGTACGGGGTTTGAAGTGGGGATGGACTTATCCTTACCCCCGTCCCGTCCCCGTTACCCGTTAAATAAATAAATAAATATATATATATATATATATCATTCATTTGTGATGGTGACAAGTTTAGATCATCAACCACTAAAGTGTATCGGAATATTTTAGTAAAGCATTTCCAAGGTCAAAATGTTTGAAATAAACATTGTTCTAGCCTTCAACCTGCTGGCTGCTACCTTCTAAGACAAACTATAAGTTTTAGAGATGTTCTAGATATTTGTGTTATTCTACAAGTTATGTGGGCAAACTACTTGGGGTCATCAAATGCATTAATGATTATGTTTAGCTTGGGGCTTAGGTGGGTATAAGAGAAGCGGGGAAGGGGATTATAAATTTACCCACGGACGGAGATGGAGATGAAAATTATACCCGTTAGTGGGGGTGAACCGGGAATGGACGAGGATTTTTTAAGCGAGTACGAGGATGAAGACTATACCCCCCGTCCCCACTTCGGTCCATTGACATTCCTAGCTACCACATCATCAGGTCCCTTTTTTAGGTCCAAAATTAAGGCCCCAATAGCATTTCCCTTATATTTTTACTCGATTTTATTTAATAGTTAATCACTCATCACTGATTGATAAAAGACCCACTTATAAATATTTGGCTCGACCTAAATCCATGGTGAGTGAATGAAAATGTAATGGAAGAACCAAAATACGTAGTTGATATTAATATGTGCATTGAATGCATATGCATGCATGCAAGTTACAACTTTCTTCAGGAATAATACTATTTAGATCTAAAAATTTAATCTTTATTTGTTGACCTGATAATGTGGTTTTATTGGAATCTTTGGATGAATAGCAAGTTTCAACGTTTGATGGGACCCACAATCAATCTAAATATCATAGTGAATCAAGTCAGTAAATAAGGTTAAGTATACATGTACAAAGTAGCAGAAAATAAGAGTTGCATTAATTATCTTCTTGTTTGATGATCAATTTGCTGAGTTTTTTTTTCCTTTTTCTATTCCTCCCTCAATAAAATCATGACATACACTGGAGCATTTCTAATGATGTTGGATTTAAGTCTGGGCCCCTTTCCAAGTCCAAAACCCTTTATGGGCTCACCTAAAACAATCCAGCGCACCGCCATAACTCAGCTCCATGAAAGCCCAGAATCATTTAGCCCCGAATAGACGTCAACTCAGCGTTAATAAACTCAACAATAAGTATCTACTCGGGAATCATAAGTGACCGTGTTTCAACACGTGGACAGGTTATAAGGGGATAATACTTGACAACCCTAATAAACGAATATTCACCAATAGTGAAGATGTCTCATATATTCCATTCAAGGCGTAGTGGGAGCTAAAAAACATCAGAATGACAGGTTCACCTACAAGACAAATGAGAAGGGAACCACAGAATTAGTCAGGAAAGGAACCATTGTAAAACCCTAATAATAAGATGTACAAATAGAGAACAAGACGATTGTGTAATTTATATACAAAAAGATAGGAAAGAGAGAGAGAGAGAGAAAGAGGGGTTACCAACAGCAATCTAGGAAACACTCTATAAAAAGCTCTCAGTCAAACTTTTCATAATAACAAACTTCTTTCTCAAGCAATATGATTCTCCAGAGCAAGAGTCTTCCTTACAGTGAATGTATTCTCAGTACTTTGACTGAGATAAACCACTTATATTTCTATTTATGTTTCATCTACAGCATTGAACGTGCTTTCTGTCTTAAATTCATACCCATTCCCTCTGGTCTTCATTCCTGGTTGTTTTGGAGTTGGGTAAATAGATTGAGCACCATTAATTTCAATATAATTTACCGTTCCACTCGGGTGACAGGACTTTAGTGGATAATAATATCTTCTAGTCTTAAATTTAAGTCTTACAAAAGAGACATACAAGATGAACGTGATTTACAAGTAAGTTTAGGCATTTTGAATTTATAGGGCAATTATTGTTCCAAAAAAAAAAAAATTATAGGGCAATTATATATGAGATTATAAAGAACGTAGTTGAAACAATTCTCGATGTTCTAAGCAATAGACTTATATGTAGTATGCAAGAACAATCCTTACAATAAGGAAGCCAAAAATCCAGAAACAAAAGGGTATAGGCATTCCTACTTGGCTCAAATTCGTCCATTTTTTATTTTTAGTCCAAAGAGGGGAAGGGCAAGGCCTACCCTAGCCATTTTTTCTTCTTTTTTTTTTATTCGACGATCAGGGATGTCTGAATCAGCTTGCATGTATCTCAATTAAACGCCTTCCTAGTCTGATAAATAGCGGACCATCTACACCGAGATTAGAATATTCATAAGGGGTAAATCTCTCATGAGGCCTACCTTGGTCTCATATGTTAAAAAATTGAAATTGTTCATGATAAACCTGGCTTCTTTAATTTGGACTAAACGTCAATAGGGCTAAGGCTTTTTTCTCTTCTTTTTTTTTTAATCTTCTTTTCTCATTCTTTTGGGTGTAAGAAAGCGATTGGAGGAATTGTTAGAAATGAACAAGGAGTCTGGCAACTTGGCTTTTATGGAAGACTTCCCAACTATTCTAGTGCTCAAGCTGAGCTCTGGGCAATCTACAAGGGCCTTCAGTTTACTCAGTCTCAAGGGATGATGAATATCATTGTGGAAACTGACTCCTTGGATGCCCATGGACTACTCACATCAAGATGGGAAGAAACTCACCGGAGAAAGGGCTCATCGTTGAATGCAAGAGGCTGCTCACCCTGCTCAACTGCCCCATCCAGCATACTCGGAGAGAAGGAAACTTCTGCGCTGACTACCTCACAAAACTGGGTGTCAAGCAGAATGATGGATTGGTGCTCCTCAACTCCCCACCTAAATCAATAGGAGAGCTTTTGAGAAATGATAGTGTTAGTGTCTCCTATGTGAGAGGCTTTTATTAATTTTTGAACCTTTCCAATATACCCAAAAAAAAAGGGTGTAAGAAATTTAATTAATTTTCCAATATTCACACACGGTGCAAAAAGGGAAGATATATAGCTCGAAACTGTGAGAATTTGGATTGTTGTAGTGTCATTGAACAAATTCAGATCTTCTTTTATACACTTCTATTTTTTCCTCGTATTGACTATAGATCTCACGTAAATTCCTAGCAGGTAAGTTATTAAGAAATCCAAAGAAAATACATTGGTGGATTTTGGGCGTAAAACCGGAAAATATTTGGGTGTCTAATGGCCGGCTCTAGAGCTAGGCCATTTCAATGAGATAGTAATGACATTTTGGCATGCCATGAACAATGTTAGATCATGCCATTTTGTTTCACATAAACACCACCCAATAGCCACCCGGTCGTTGTTGTTTGCATCCTCGTTGTCTTCTTCTAATATAAATCTGATATTAAAAAAAAAAAAAAAAAGTTATGAAACGCTTGAAAAAAGAACAAGCAAATCAATTTCTAATTGATAACTAAGATACCATCAACCTCAGACCCATTAAAGACAAACCACTCACAACCTCAATCCCCACACCGTTGTAAGCCAGGACCATTTCTAAACCTAGGGCTGATGCCGCCCACGTAGCGGGTGATTCTGCACCCTCAATAACTGACTCTGTTGATATGCCCCACTATGGGCAATGATAACCAACACTATTACTCCAACTCTGTTACAAGCCAGGACGGTAGGTCCCAGGTGGCGTCAATGCCCAACCAAAAAAAAGATCCGCCTCTTAAAGAGGTTAATGCTCCCATTAATGTTGCCGCCATAGCCGAGCTGGTGGAGGGTTCTACAACATTACCTAACAAGCCTCAAAAGACAAAAATTCTTACTAAAATAGGGGAAGCCCCTTCTGCTCAGCACAAATCTGCTACAAATGTACTGTGGAATCATTTGCTAAAGTATGGCAGGAATCGCCCAAACCCAGAAACAACCAAGTTCAAGCAAGACTCTATGAAACTGCAATTTTTTGAACCAAAAAGAGTCAACAACCGAGTTGTTGTTCAACCCCCACCTGAGGTTGCAAGCAAAGGTTGTGCCTTATGGAGAAATTGTTTTGTAGGGTACTTCATTGAGAAGAAATTGTCATTTTCGACAGTTTCTTTCATTGCCCATAAGATCTGGGACAAAATGGGACTGTTGGAGGTCCTGGCTAATGAACATGGTTTCTATTTCTTCAAATTTGAGGATGAGGAGGCAAGAATCAATGTGTTGGAAGCTGGCCTTTGGTTCTTCCAAGGTAGGCCTTTATTCCTTAAGAAATAGCAGTCAGATGTTGATGTCTCAAAGGAGGATCACTCTGTCATCCCCGTTTGGGTGAAGCTGTATAATATTCCCCTGCAATTCTGGATGGATGAAGGTATTAGTTATATTGAAAGTGCGGTTGGCAAACCTTTATATGTTGATTCTCTTACTGTAACAAGGAGGAGGATTAGTTTCGCACGCATATGTGTGGAGATCAATGCTCATCGCGACCTAACTGAGTCATTCGACCTACAGTTGGAGAGATGTGATGAGAGGGGCAACCCAATTATGGCAATAATTGGGGTTGAGTATCAATGGAAACCCAAGGTTTGTCTTGGTTGCCAAACGTTTGGACATAATCTGTCTAACTGCTACAAGCAGTCAGACAAAAGGCCGGTTGTTCTTGCTCCCCAACCTCTTGGGGCAACTAGCCTTGACAAAGGTAAATCTATAGTTAGTACTACAATGGTGGTGTAGGAGCCCAATCAACCTGGGGACACTGTGCCTCCTTCGCATTTGGGCAGTTGCTCAGATGGTTTGAATAACGTCAATGGATAGGTTGTGACTGAAGAACAAGTTACTCCCCCCAGCCCACCTTATATTGACAAAGGTAACATTGTTTCTATAAAGGAAAGCACTTTAAGTTTGGATGGTGGGTCCTTAGTTGTTGACATTGGTCATGCTCATCTTAAAGCCAGTGAGGTGGAGGAAAATGTCCTAGTGGATTCTACGAATCTATGGATCACTCAGGAAAAGAAAAAGACTAGAAAGTTAAAAAAGAAGTCCAAGGCTGAGGCTAAATTAAAAGGGGCTGAGCACCTTAAACTCAGCAAATCCCACCTCCATGATTAATCTTGCTTGTTGGAATATTAGGCGACTTAATGAGCCTTCTAAACAGGTGGAAGTGAGGAAGTTAATTAGAGATTCACATCTGGACATGGTGGGTGTCATCGAGACCAAAGTTAGGAGAGTCAATTGCTCCACTATTATGCAACAGGTTTTTAGGCAGTGGAGTTATTGTGCTAACTACCAATGCCACACCTTGGGGAGGATATAGATTGGATGGAATCCAAATATTATTAATGTTACCAAACGTGTTGAATCTGACCAAGTTATACACTGTCATGTACAGCATATTGAAAGCAATTCCTATTTTTTTGTCTCTTTTGTGTACGCTATGAATGATATGGTGGATAGAAGACCCCTATGGGCTGACCTGAGATATCACTCTTCCCTCTTCAATAATGATCCATGGATTATCCTTGGGGATTTTAATATCATAAGGAACCCTAGTGAATCGGGGGGTTGTGCAGGGAAATGGTCTAATGCAATGCTGGAATTTGAAGACTGCTTACAGGACTCTGAACTTGAGGACCTGAGATATTCTGGTTTGCAATTTACCTGGAGAAACAAGAGAGAGGGAACAAGGTTTATTACAAGAAAGCTGGATAGAGTCCTTATGAATCAGGTTTGGAATACCAAATATCAACATGTTTCTGCTGAGTTCCTCCCATCTGGAGTCTCTATCCACTCTCCAGCTGTTGTTAAGCTGGGTAACATTGCTTGGAGAAGGAGAACTCATTTCAAGTTCTTCAGTCACCCTGCTGATAAGGATAATTTTTTAGAGACTATGGCACAAGCTTGGGCGCCTAGATCTCTCCAGTTTAAACTATCCTCTAAGCTAAAGAGGCTCAAAAATGTTTTTAAGACTTTATGCAAGGAAAGAGGACATAGTACTGAGCTCGTCCATTCTGTAAAAGCTGCTCTTAAGAACTGCCAATCTAATATTGATAGGAATCCCTCTAATCATAGCCTGATTCAGGAGGAGAAGAGGCTTATGGCTGCTTATTTGGAGGTTGCCAAAGAGGAGGAATTGATATATAAGCAAAAATCAAGAATCCTGTGGCTTAAAGAGGGCGACCAGAATACTAGCTTCTTTTTCAAGACTATGATTAATAGAAGAAGTAGGAAGAAAATTACCTCTATCAAAAGAATGGATGGGACTCTCGCTAACAGTGATAAAGAGGTTAAGATCGAAGCTATTGATTATTTTAAACATCTTTTGGGACAGCCGAGCTTCACCATGCCTGACGGTGAGAGAATGAGAAGTCTTGTCTCTATCATTCAAAGAAGGATCTCTGTGCAGCAGTCTGGGAATATGGAAAGGGAGTTCTCCCGTGAGGAAATCTAGCAGGCCTTCTTTTCTATGAGTGACCATAAGGCTCCTGGGCCAAATGGTTTTAATCCATATTTCTTAAAGGAAGCTTGGCCTATCATCGGTCAGGAGGTCATCGATGTTGTTAAGGAGTTTTTTTCTCATGGCATGATTCTTAAGGAACTTAATGCCACCATCATCCCATTGGTTCCTAAGGAGCCTAATCCCTTATCCATGAATGACTTTAGGCCAATCTCATGCTGTAACACCATCTACAAAGCTATTTCTAAGCTCATTACTTCTAGATTCAAGGAAGTGATTCCTTATATTGTTGACCATAGTCAAGTTGCATTTATTCCAGGTAGAAGGATTGGTGGTAACATTTTAATCTCCCAAGAATTGTTCAGGAATTATCATAGGAATCATGGTGCTGCTAGGTATGCAATCAAGGTGGACTTGAGGAAAGCCTTTGATACTATCAACTAGGATTTCTTAATGGACACTCTTGATGTTATGGGGATTCCTTTCTTGATTAGGAAATGGGTGTGGCAGTGCATTTCCACTCCCAAATTCTCTGTTAATGTTAATGGTGAGCTTGCTGGGTTCTTCCCTAGCATGAGAGGCTTAAGGCAAGGTGATCCTATATCCCCCTACCTTTTTGTGATTGCAATGGAGGTATTATCCCTTAAAATTAAGCAACAAGTCTCCTCTACTGATACTTTCAAGTTTCATTGGGGATGCAAGAATGTTAAGCTCACCCACCTTATGTTTGCTAATGATATTTTGTTCTTCTGTCATGGGGATCCTTCTTCTACAAAGATATTCAAAGATTCCTTGGACTAGTTCCAAGCTATGTCTGGGCTTCAAGTAAACTAGGCTAAAAGCAGTCTCTTTATGAGTGCTATCAGTAATGAGATTAAGGACCAAATTGTGCATCTTTTCGGCTTCCCTCTGGACCAGCTCCCTGTCAAGTACTTGGGCATTCCCCTGATTTCCACTAGACTGAAAACCCTTCATTGTAATGAGCTCATCATTAAAATTGAGAAAAGAATCAACTCTTGGACTAACAGATTTCTGTCCTTTGCTAGTAGATTGATCTTGATTCAGAGTGTCATTCACAGCATGCATACTTATTGGTCTGCTCACTTATTCCTGCCTCCACAGATCATTGATAGAATTGAACAACTTATGAGGAGATTTCTATGGAATGGGATTGAAATGAGAAGCACTAGTGCTAAAGTTTCATGGGATGATGTCTGTAAACCTAAGGAGGAAGGTGGGCTGGGTATTAAAAGGATCAAAGATTGTAACATTGCTATGATAATGAGGTATATTTGGTTACTTTTTACTGATAAACAAAATTTGTGGATAAAATGGGTTCATATCTATCACTTAAGGGGCAGAAGTTTCTGGAGAATTAAAGCTTCTCAGACCTGCTCTTGGAACTAGTTATGCTTGCTCAAATTAAGGTCCTCATCCAGGCCACTCATCAAGCATGTGATTGGTAATGGTCAAACTGCAAAGCTATGGTATGATAATTGGCATCCTTTGGGACCACTGGATTTATATGTTGGTATGAATGGTATTGAGGAGGCAATGTTCAATTTGGAGGAACCTGTCAGCAGTATTATTCTCAATGACCAGTGGCAATGGCCTCTTTATTCCACTCCCCCCCCCCCCCCCATGAAATGGTCACTTCCATGCCTCCCTACTCCCCAAACTCTGCTCGGGAGGACTCGTTAAGTGGATTCCTAATGGCAGAATGGGTTTTAGCACCAAATCTGCCTGGGATCTAATCAGAACAAGGGATTCCCCTGTCTGCTGGTATAATCTTGTTTGGTCCGAAAGTTCTATACCTAAAATGAGTTTCATCCTTTGGCTTGCTGTAACGAACAGACTCAGCACCCTCGACCGTATGCAATCCTTCGCTGCTCACTTGGGGGTTGGGTGTATTCTGTGCAGGTCCTCCCCCGAATCACATGCCCATCTATTTTTTGCTTGTTCCTACTCCTCCTATGTTTGGTCTACTACCCTCTCACGTGCTAGGGAGTTATGGCTGCCTATGCCTTGGAATGTTTTTGTTGATGGGATGCTCTTAAATGGAAGGGCAAATCAATGAAGAAACTGATATGCAGAATCTGCTTGGCTGCCACTGTTTACCATTTGTGGATGAAAAGGAATAATAGAAGATTTAGAAACCAGTTCAAGGACTCTAACTCTACAACACATCTTATCCTTCAGACTATTTGGAGTAGACTGGCTTCCCTCAAATTCAAGCCCTCCTACAGAAATCTCCATACTATTTAGTACTGGAGACTTCCAACTAGTTGTCTCTCCTAGTGGCCTCCCCTGTGGCACCCACTGATTTCTGGGTGGTACTTGTTCTGTTTGTGGTATCTGATTCCTGCTACAAATGCACTGCTCTTTGGGATTCCATGGGATTCATTACTATTTGTTTTCTTTTGCCTATGTTGCTTCTTCCTGGTGGTCTTTGTTGGATTTGTTGGGTTTCTTTATGTCCTTCATGCTAGCTGTTGTTGATGTTATTTTACACTTTTTGCTTATGTACCTCACATTGCTGCTGGTTAAGGTTGCTGATATTTCATATTTGGATTATGGTTTCTTTTTATCTTAGTGGGTGGTGATTTCTCTACCTATGTTGCTTTTGACCCACACGCTACTGCTAGATTTCTTTGGGTGGATTATTTTTGAACAGACATTTCAGGAAAATGGTTCTTTCATTCAATGTGGTTCATACATCAATGTATACATTTGTCTTCGGTACTGTTTCTCTGTTGTTGCTCTGTGGATTATGGTTCTGCTGGTTCTGCTTCCTGTTGGGTTTTCTCTTACACCTGTGTTGGTCCTTCAAGGAGGAGCTGCTATACCAGGCTCAGCAGTCTCATGGGTAGGCTTGGGACTACCTTCCCTGGGCTATCCTCTGTAATTTTCTTTATGACTTTTGGTTTTTGCTGATCGTCTTTCCTTACTTCTATTTATTCCCTCTTGCGCTTCATGGTGATTTCTTTGGGTTTGCCTGCTCATGTATTACTTTATAGAGGGTGGCTGGCTCTTCATATTCTTGGTTCCCTACATCTGGCGCTTGGTTGGAGGGATGTTCCTGCTCTTAATGCTTGCACTTATTCTTTGTTTTGCTCCCTTGTGACACCCCAAAGTCCGGGTGGCTGTAATTATCCGATTGATCACCCATCGACCTGCAGAATACTTGTGAAAACCGTGTAATTCGATACCACACCGTTACGTCCCATTTCTCAGGATCCATAACTTAACAAAATTTAGACAGAGTCTCCTTTGTACGAGGAGTTCTACCAAAAACGCAACCTGTACAATATTGACCACACCAGGTCTATCCATCCATTCACCATTGTATAGTCTCGAATACTACCATAATCATTATCAGTACATACATTTATTCGTAAGAGAATAAATGTCCCAAAAGAGTCTCATATACATGCATTTGTAAATATAAACAAATGTTTGTTACAAAAATTATACAAGGCTAAAAGTAAATATAAACAAGGGACTACAATGTCAAAATAAAAGCCACAGATCGACTCTGTCGTCAAAGCGGGCCCATGGCCTCGCCTTCGGTGGACGCCTGTGCGATACCTGAAAAATGTTCCCATAAAGGGTGAGTCAACGCTCAATAGGGTAACTCTTATAGAGAATACCTCTCAACCAAAATGCATATGGAATGTCACATGCATCAATCATTTGATACATTCATTTAAACATGTCTATTATGATCGAATGTCATAAATTATGTCATGACATGAGATGAGATGAGACTCACGCAAGCAATACCAACCCTGAGCCTCATCCTGAGCTCCCATAACACATGCAATGTCATGCATATGTATCCGGGCACTCCAAACCCCCATCATTGGTGTTATGTACACTTAATGACTAATTAATTCATTTTCTTGTGTCTTTGTGGGGAGGTGATTTATGGTATTACACCAATGGGACACCAACCATCAACAGATCTTCAGGACATCCCACCTGCGACTCCGTTTTCGCCATTACACTTTTCTGGAATTTCACCGCCGGAAAGTGTATAAACCAAGTAAGCGGGTCTTGCACCCGAGGGAAAATCTAGCCCTTCTTGCTGTTCCCAACACATTTATTCATTTAAGTTTCTCGTGCGACCCAACCGAACCTTGGTGTGACTTTTCCGAGCCCACAATCAACCACCTATGTGGTGATTGATTTCATACAATGCATACACTCTCACTCATGTTAATGCCCATGAATGTAGTGCAATTCATGCATAATGCAATACAATGTCCATTACATAATGAATACAATATAATGACATTTTAACATGATCTCAAGCATGTTATGTAAGATAATCAACTCAACTAACATACTTGTATTCACCTAGGCATTTAATCAAACACCTAAAGAATACATCAATTTACACAACTAGCATGTTATGACCTGCAACATGACAACATGTTTATTAATTATATAAACATAAGTACAAGTCCACCAAAATAATCATATGTCAAATAATCATTTAACAAACATATTATTTCATAATTACATAACAAGTTAATAATTTTATTAAACTTGATCTGTCATTAAAATATAAAGTAATGCTAATATACAATTAACATGTTTTAAACCACTAACATTAATTTACACCAAGTTAATCACAATAGGATTTTATTAATCACAAGATTAATTAAAATTCTTATATTTGACTCACTACTCACACTAGTCAAGACCTAACATATGGTATACACTCATAGCATATTTATTCCATATGTCATATTTTAAGTTGAAATTAAATCTAAATAGGAGAAACCCTACCTCTCGTAGCGTGAGCCCACTTATTAGAACGCCAAGAAAGTCTAAATTTAGCTTCCTAAGTTTTAGGCCTAAATTATCAGTTTTGATATTCTTTCGGTGAAAAATACGATATTTAGTGTGGTTGCGTAGCTCTCGCTGAGTAGAGCAACTTTAGTTCTTGGCCCGAAACGATTAAACGGTCCAATCTTCATAGAACTGAGAAAAAAGAAAAGAAAAAAATAAAAAATAAAAAAAACACTCACTTTTCTCTCTCTCACACTCTGTCTTGCCGTCTCTCCAGAAGAAACAAAAGTGGAAGACAAAGTCTTCCACTTTTATATATATATATACATATAGTATAAATTTATTTTTTATTTTTTTTGAAATTTACGTTTTTTATTCATAATTTAACAATTAATTATTATTTTACCCCTTTTATTAGAAGTTTTAATAATAATAATATATATATTTTTTTTTGAGTTTTACATCCCCGATGCTGCTGCTTTGCCCCTTCAGCTTTGGTGACTGTCTGTTGGTACAAAAGGTTTCATACTGTGGTAATGCTTGTTGTATGGCTTGTTTGCGTTGATGTGTGCTATTGATGTCTTCCAGCTTGCCTCTTCCTCTGTTGCTGGGGCTCTGGTTTGTTCTACGCAGATGTGGATTCCAATCTGTCTGGGTTGCTGCTGTTCCGGAACTGAATAGTCTTTCGTGTTTGTTTACCTTTATTCCCTTGTTTGCAATTCTGTGGGTGATACCCTACCCACTTACAGGGCATCCCTACAGAATTGTGTTTACCTTTTGGTCTTAAGTCCTATGCGACTTCTCTGTTCTTTTTTGTGGGTATTCCCTGTACATTTGGTTTCACTAATACAATTTATTTTTCGAAAAAAAAAAAAGTATGTGCGACTGACGGATTTTGGCTAAGTTGTTCAGCTCGATTCGATATTAATACCATAGACTCACTATTTATAGGTTTTACTTTTAATATCTAGGTGGGTTTACATTATAACAACAAACATGGATATTGAATCTTTATATTGGGAATTAATACCAATTCTATCATGAACCATCTTCAAAATCAATATGCATAAACCACTAGAAGGGTAAATGAAAACTTCCAAATCTCCCAATCTATTATATACATGTAATTTTCTCTTCCCTTGAAATGGAATTCTTGCAATGTGCAATTGCAGCTTGAATTGCAGCCTGTAACTCTTCCATGGTGCTGTCACTGGTAGAGGTATGGAGAGTTCCGGTTGCTACAAGAAGGCCACTATTTGTCGGAGACGTTCTTATCGACGCCGGTGCCGAGAACTCCCCTCTCCTTCCTCTCAACTCGGGCTACCTGTCGACCTTAAGTTACCGGAAAATGAATGAGCTTGCCGGCGATATTTCATATTCCGACGTCCGCTTCTCCTTATGAAGGACAAGAGTGGCCTCACAATTCTCACATACCTCTTTAGAATATGAGTTACGTCCAACTTTAGCTTCTTCTTCTGCCTCGGTTTTTCTTCCTTTTTCTCTAACTTCACACCCTTGGCCTTTTCGCCTTTTTTGTAGGCCGAAGAACAAAGAAAAGGATTTGGGTTTGGTTCTTCCCTCAAGTATCCCATGATCTTTTGTTGTGATCGTGCAGCAATTATGGTGAATAGTAAGGAATCAAACAATTAAGAAAGCAGGAGAAAATAACACACAGAGATTTACGTGGTTCGGCAATGTGCCTACATCCACGAGAGCGAGCGGCTGTTCTTTTTCTTATTGAAGTAGGGTTACATCTTAAGTATTTATATAACCCTAATATGAACGTATTTACAAAAATACCCCTGTACCGTACCGCGGGGGTGTTGCCCCCGCACCCCCAACTTATCAGCGTCCCCTATATATAAATCCCGCAAGGCAGATGCCGTCGCGGGCTACGCTCCGGCATCTGCCTCCTTGCCATTATGCACATAGCAAAATATGAGCCACACATACTCTAACATCTTTGCTTTGGTGAAAGTTTTTGTCGTCGGTATTGGTGGTAATTTTGGTGCTGTTGGTGCAAATGTTTTCTGGGTTTTGGTCCTCTACCAGGTCTCTTATTGGTAAGGTAAAGCTGTCCAAGGAATTGGAAGAGGAACGAGGAGAGAGTGGGAGGTGAGAGAGGAAATGGAGAGGAAGGAAGTGGCCATGAAAGAATATATCATCCGCTGGAGATAAATCTATGGCAAACGAAGGAGGGGCTTTGGGTTTGGCTTTCATGGGTTTATCAGTGATCCTCGTGGCCTCTGGGTGGAGAGAGACTGTGAAGGAGAATTCATGGGTGGGAGAAGAAGAAGCTGAAGGTGGTTTTGCTTGTTGGCTTTCTATGCCCTTTTGTTTCGACGTTTCTTCAATTATTTGCTTCTCTTCAACTTTGTCTCTCGTCTTTTGGTGGTGTTGAGCGTCCATGACTCAAGGACCGATAAGACTCGGTTCACCTTCTTTTCTTCAAGCTCTTTGGTGGTTGTTTCTCTGTATGTGGCTAGTGTTGGGTAAATTAACATAATTATACATAATTTTAATTAATAAATTCATATCAATATCACATAAACAAATACAAAATACAAAATAACAATGTACTTAAAAGTAAATAAAATAAATATTATAAATTAGAAAAAACTGGTCTCCGAGAGTCGTGTAAACATTGTCCTAAAGTAGCTGAGCCTTCCCTCGGGAGGGTACTGACGGAAACCAGCGACTCCAAGATCAAACCCAGACACTCACAACAGCACCTCCTCAATGATCACGCCCACCGGAAGGAAAGATGAATCTGACTTGAATCGAAGTTGCCCGAAGTAAACTAATACCAAATATTTGTAGGTATACAAATATAATTATATGCAAAAAGAAATATGTAGAAAGAATAGTAACACTTGTTGGAAAATGAGCATATAGAAAAGATGGTAAAACTATCCATCTTCTATCCAAAACAGTCACATTGTTTTATAGACACCATCTTAATTACTCTTTAAAATATATTAGTATGGAACTTCCAAACTATTAAGCCTATATCAATTTTATAATTAAATGGCATGAACATGTAATAATTAAGTTTCAATAGTAAAGTTAAAAACTGAAAAATTAATACAAAATAATTAGTTGTATAGTTTTTAAAACTTTTATTTTAATTTATTCTAACAATCACCCACAAGTTTTGAAAACTTCAAAATGACCCAAATACATTTATATAAAAGTAATAGACAGAAAATATAGGCAACTATTATACTGTGCAATGGGTGTAGGTGTCTTCCGAACTTGAACCTCACTTAGTGTTAACAGTCTCCCTCTGAAGGATCATAGTGACCAAAAGCTTGAACTAAACCCTTTGAGCCAGAGTTCAACTGTCACACACACAGTACCGATATTGGTCAGGATTCGCGGGTCAGTGCTATTAATAGTCTTACACTTGATCTTGATTTTCATGAGAGTTCTAGAGAATAGCCTAATTCTCATAGTCGCAGCCCACGACTACTCTCACTTAAGTGAGCCCTCCAATGGTACATGTGCACAATACCCTGCAGGAGTGTTCCTGCCTCGGTCTCATTCAGGGTAAAACTCTTTCTTACCGTCACACTACATATGCACCTCTGCCATAAAAATGAGCATGAAAATATCTCCTCTTAGGATATTTTCTCAATAACAGTGCTAATGAGTCACACAATATGGATTGTTTCTACCCATTGAACTTCCTTCATGGAGTCCCCAATCACAGAAGTTGGGTTACCTCCCTAGGTGACTCCCTTGCGGGCTTAGACCCATCCCCCTCGACAGTTCTTGAGACAACTTTTCTCAAAAACAAGGCTTTCCTCGAAAGCTCACTGATCAAATTAATCAACCTTTATATATATTTGTGTCTCACAACTTTCCTCGAAAGCTTTTTAATTCATTTGCCAACTCTGTTTAGCTGAGCTTTCATAAATATTAGAATGATTACTCTTCACATATTCATGTCTTGCTTGGTGTGCACACCTTCGTATCTTCTCATTGATATTGATTTGACTTGTCTTTCAAATAGCACTTACGAACAACACATTAAAATGCATTTGTTTGAAAAACCCTTAGATATGAAACTCCCCCACATATATATAAAACTCTTATAACAACATTAAGCAAATTCAACAGGTACTTCATATATATTTTATTACCTTAAAATTTATCCCCACATTTCTAAGAATTCTCATGCTAAAGTGACCCATACTTCATTAAATTACTATTTGCATCAACCCTCGTATTGCAAGAATATCTAGCCCCATTGTTGGCTCATATCACATATTGAACAAGTTGAATTCAAGGAGTACTTCTAAAAAAAAAAATATGAACTTAGTCTTGGAACAATTCGTATGTACGATCTTTCTCATAAAACATTAAAACGTAAATCCAAACTATCTCCAAAGGTTACATAAAATGTTAAGGTATCAAATAAGAAATAAACCTTGACATCACATTACATTATTAACAAAACCATATGTCTCATGTCTTTTGAGGCAAAAAGAAAACATAGTGCTCTTTCCGAAGTTTATCATGCATTTTGACATTCTTGGATTAATCCATATGCCATCTAAATCTTTATAATGGTATAAACTTTAATAGGATTAATGTCTCTATTATTGTCAAAAAAAATTCAAGTGTTTGAAAATAGTAAATCCTCTACCAATATCCCCATTCCAGTCCAATCATTCGCACCAAAAGTCATTGTGTTGCAAGTATTAAAATTCATACCTATCACAGGAATGACTCAATAACATTAACTCAAAATGCCATTATACAATCAATGGCAAATATATATATCACCAATGACCAATCACATACTCGATATACTTGAAAATAAAATACTAAATATATAGTTGAACGTATAGATAATTTAGGTGTCAACCTGGTCAAAAGTTGGAATCTAAATGCTAGTTAGTGTTGAATGTTTCTTTTTTTTTAAAATGATCACAAACTGCCTAAGATCCCTCTCACTAATGTGATTTAGTTATCACTCATGCAATGAAGTTTGTACCCAATAATTTCAAACATAATATCTGTAGTAAAAGTAAAGGTGTTCTACATTCACAATAAAACTAAGGATAACTACCTATTGATCTGAGATTTAATATCTAAAATTTCAATCAGCAAATAACTATTAGGCCCTCACTAATTTTGAAATAATATTAAACGCATAGGCTACCTAAATTTAACGAGAAAAATATAGCTTCAAATACCGATGGCTGCTCTGTAATATTTTTAAGGAATTATGCACAATGTGGACTTCACTGTTAAATTACTACATGAATTGCTCTCATTGACAACTGTTTCAGTTAAAAGATTCAATTAGTCTATATTTCGACAGGTCAAAAAATTTAAACAATACCTTCACCATAATTACAGTAGTAATATCACAAACCTATAACGGCCCACTAGTTAATAGATTTTATTATAGAATGGTGTTATGGTCCAAAAAATTAATGACAAATGATTTGGTAATTAAAGACTATACGTAAACAAGTGTATTCCTTCCAAATTTTTTTTTCCTTTTTCCAAGTAGCATTGAAGAAGCCATAGCCAAAACAATCCATATAAAATATTTATATATTCTGAAAGTTTTAGACAGCCAAAACAAGGCTTGTATTAATGTAGTTTTGTCTGTTATAACAATAATTTGTTATACTCCACATAACCAAAAATAAAGAAAGGTAACATATATAGCATGAAAGATTGATGCATGAGCAATAATAAGCACTATGGGTAAAAGCTTATTCACTACTAAATTTATGTACTATGATATACATGTGTAAGATAAATGCCCAACTGTTACACAAATATTATGTCATTTGGGTACTATCTGCGCAACAAAGAAATGATAAAGGGCAAACAAATTACTGAAAAAAAGAAAAAAGGAAGTAAAAGCGGGTGATTAGTAGTAATTATGCTATTCTTGTGCGCTTGGTTTTGGAGGAGAACAAAGTCAGCTAGAAAACTTGCGAATGTCCTTCCAACCGGCAATCTAGAGTAATGAATAAAAGGCCAAACCTATATAATTCCAAGTAGGTACCCACGTGTTAAGTTAGAGTTTCAACATAACAAGAGTTGCAACTTGTAAGAACACGTTTATAGTCAAGCATAAAGCATGCAAAACCATGTTCTCAAGTTGGCTGATCCTTCGAGCAATAGGTTTTCCAGGTATAACCTGAAATCGAAATCCTCACTGGTCAGATTCATCGTATCTCTTACAAACCAGAGCTCCCGTGCTCTGGGTTTGTAATCTAATCATCTCTTCAATATAGATTTGTTCTCAAATATAATGGCGTTCACTGTTTTCTTCATATTGTCATGCTATACGAACGATCTCTTGTCAAAAAGAGAGAGTATATATATATATATTATTGCTTGGCTGGTGGCTTGGAACATGACGTTTTTTTTTTTTTCCCGATTCATGTCTGTAATTTGGTGTTGTGTGATACTGTGAAAGTCATTCTTCTTTGAAAGAGCGATAATTTTAACATTGCTTGGCTTGTGATCCAGATATTGGTTGATCTGAGATAAATTCATTAACTATGCAATGCAATTACGTTTTTATTATAAATTGCACAGTTTTCTTTTAGAAAATAAAAATAAAAATTCACCTTCTCTCAACAGCATACAAATTTACCATATCGAGGTTCTGAGTTGGGCTTCACCTGCAAAATGTGTTTGTATAAGATCAGGCTCTTGAGATCTTGATCCAATCATTTTTAGGTGGTTCATAGCTGTTTGGGTGAGCTGAAGTTACCTGAAAGTGCTTTCAGCCTGGACCTTCAAGAGCTTGAAGGAATGGGCTCATCATATTTATTAGTGTTGTCGTGAGTCTGATCAACTTTTTAAGTTGTGGTGTTGTAATTGGTATAGAGAGTTGTATTGAATTGATTGCAGGAATTAAGTTTTTAATGGTGTTTATGCAGTTGATATAAGAAATTGCTGTTTGGTTTGGACTGGAAGGAGTATTCTTGTTCACAGAAGCTTCTTCCAACCAAAGGTCAGAATTGGTTCTCAGCTACTTTAGATTGTCGGGTAAATTAGCATAATTATACATAATTTTAATTAATAAATTCATATCAATATCACATAAACAAACGCAAAATAACAATGTACTTAAAAGAAAATAAAATAGATATTATAAATTAGAAAAAGCTGGCCGGCGAGTCCGAAAGTCGTGCGAACACTGTCTTAAAGTAGTTGAGTCTTCTTGCGTGAGAGTACTGACGGACACCAGCGACTCCAAGATCAAACATAGACACTCGCAGCAGCACCTCCTCAATGGTCACGCTCACTGGAAGGAAAGATGAATCTGACTCGAATCAAAGTTGCCCGAAATAAACTAATACCAAATATTTGTAAGTATGCAAATGTAATTATAGGCAAAAAGAAATATGTAGAAAGAATAGCAACACTTGGTGGAAAAATAGCATATAGAAAAGATGGTAAAACTATTCATCTTCTATCCAAAACAACCACATTGTTTTATAGGCACCATCTTAATTACTCTTTAAAATATATTAGTACGTAATTTCCAAACTATTAAGCCTATATCAATTTTATAATTAAATGGCATTAACATGTAAGAATTAAATTTCAATAGTAAAGTTAAAAATTGAAAAATTAATACAAAATAATTAATTGTATAGTTTTTAAAACTTTTATTTTAATTTATTCTAACAGATAGTACCACCCTTTGGAAGAGGGATAAGAAGAGAGAGAGAGAGAAGCGAGTGGGGGACTCTTTTTATCTGTAGTTTGAGGTTGAACTGTCCTCACAAGTAGGGCTGGTAATGGAGTCGAATTACTCGGACTCAGCTCAAATAAGATTCAGTTTAAACTTGAACTCGTATTTAAAATTTATTAAATTTGAACAATTTTTTAAGTTCGATTCAAGCTCGTGAAGTTTAGAAATTCAGCTCAAGCTCTTAAAGTTCGATTTTTTTATATATAAAATAATTGAGTTATTCGAACTTAATTCAAGTTCGGCTCGGTTCAATTCATTTTCAAAGCAAGTCAAGCTTGAACAATTTTTTAAGATAGTTTAGAAAAACGATCATGATAGGCTCGACCTTAAATTTGCAAAATTGAACTCGATCAACAGCCTACATGCAAGCATGGAGCAATTACACTGCGTCCAAACTAAATCATCCAAGATTAATCGAGAGGTGTGCGTGAGCTCCCTAACCGTTGAATTAAAAAAAAAAAAACTAAGCCCTCCTTTAAAAGAGATTGTTATAGTCTTAAAGGTCTAATTGGGAAATTTATTTTTAATTTAAAAATTATAATTAGATAGATTTCGTAAGATTTAATTATTCTAATAGAAATTTGATAGGATCACAAGGTTTTTTTGGAGAAAAAATATAATTTATTAATTTTTTTTTCCCCATCATTCAAAAGGGCCATTCCATCGAGAGAAGACAAATCACTACTTAAATAGTTTATTTTGGAAATCAATTTAATTATAATTTTTAGATTGAAGATAAATTTCGTATATTAAAACTCATTATTAGTAGTCTGTAAATTACTAGTTTACAAACCAGTATTAAATTTGGAATATTATTTGTCCGTTGGTGGGTTTTGGGGATATCTTCCTAACGGGCTACCAATCAAACCATTGTGACTCTTCTGAATGGTGCATGGAACTCTATAAATTGGGGGTTTTTTTTTTAACACGGTTAAAGTTGTTCAGACTATTTTATGTGTACCTCAATTCATTTTTTTTTCTGTTTGGTCAAAGACATTTCATTTATGCCGGGATTAAATGTATTTTTGAAGATAAATTTCTTATAGTCTGACCCCAAAAAATTGTCAAGATTTCAACTCAAGACGTCTGGTTTACAACTTATCTCTGTTATCACTTGAACCATCCCTTCGATTTCTATAAATAGGGTTTCAATGCAAGATTGTGAAACATTCAGTCATTTACTCTCGTCTCTCTCTTATTCTAAATTGATTCCTTCTACAAATTCTTCTTCAATAGTTCTATTTTTTGTTTTTGAATTCGGGTAGTCTCAAAAAATTTTGTGTTTAGTCGTTGTGTCCTATGCATAAAATTTTCAAAGATCTATCCGTATCACAGTGGAAAATTTTCTATCTCGAAGAAAACATCCTGAATCTGTCTTGCCTAAAGATCTTGTTTCGGGTTTTAATTTATTGTTCCTTTCCATTTTTATTTTCAATCACTGTAATTTATACAACAGTATGTATAGAGTGAAAATTTGGTAATTAAACACGATGTATTCTCTAACATTAATGAAATTGAGACAAATTAAAAAGGGGGGAGGGGGGTCTAAACCCTTGCAAGAACTGGTTGGTATAAACAAGACACACCAACATAGACATTGCAGCTTTAGTGGG
>CAUOFW020003327.1:0-38188 GCA_963454935.2 Ilex paraguariensis | reverse complement strand
AGCTTCGGAACAGAGCTATGAAACTGGTGGATCCTGCAAACAGAGGGCTCCATTGAGCCAAATAACCATCCAAGAATGGCACAGTTCTCAGAGAACCACGCAGAATATCCCGGGTCGGCATCAGCTAACTTTGGATGAGATCCCGTCAGCCAACCAAACTTCCCTATACGGCCTAAGAAAAGCTGGAATGAGCGGGACCACTCAGCGAAGTTATGACCATTCAACAACTGTGCCGTAACTTTCTGAGAGATCATGCCCGGCAATGCTGGTAATGCAACGATGCTAGTAGGTACTGTATACTAGTCAAACATAAAAGTGAAAGTACTCATAGATGTCTCAACGGTAGAGGTGTCAACAGTAGAGTTCTCAAGTCCCTCAGTAGTAGTCATATCAACAACAATATTAGGACACCCGTGACAAAAAATAACTCTAAGATAAATAGAGGAATAAAATAAGGGAGAACAATATACCTTTAGTCGAACAGTAGCGACAAATAAAGAAGGTCCAAAAAGCTCCCAAATAATCAGGTCACGGTGCCCAGAAATCCAAAAATATATAAATTAGTGATCTACTGCATCAAGGAAAATAAAGACAGTGGCGCGCAGAGATAGCGATACTATGACGAAGAGCGGAAAGCACGAAGGCGGGACAGCTGGGTTGGATTCGAGGATGGGTAGTGGGCTGAGTTGGGTTTTAATATGTATGGGTTGTGAGCTGGGTATCGGTTTAATATGGGCTGTCTGCGTTTTGACTGGGTGAGCAGTTGGTGGGTATTATTGGTTGCTGGATGGGTTGCTGGGTGAGCAGGTGAGGAGTTGGTGAGGAGTCGGTGGGTATTACTGGGTTGTGGCAGCAGTCGGTGCTACTGGGTTATGGCAGCAGTCGTTTAATGGTGTTGCTAGGTGCTGTGGGTGTTGGTTGTTGCTAGTTTTGACTACGTTTTGGAGTTTCGGTGGAAGGCAGTCGGTTTCGGTGTATGTTGTTGGTTGCTGGTTGCTAGTGGCGGCACTGGTTGTTGAGTGGAGGCTGCTGGTTGCTGGTGTAGGAGGCTAGGGTTAGGGTTAGGGTTAGGGGGTTAGGGTTAGGGTTAGGGGCTTAGGTTTTGGCTCTGATACCAACTAGAGAAATATGTGAGTCAAAAAGGGATTCTCAAATTAAAAGTAGAGCCCCGTATATATATCCAAAAATAATACAGAGTGACTTAAACATCCTTGTAGTTTAGGCAAAATATAAAAATCATAATAAGGGTAAAAAAGGGAAAAGAAATCCTAATAAACTAGACTATCTATACTCCAACATACACAAACTACCAACTCATGCTATAAATCATAACTCTCAAATCACAAGAATTTCTCTACATAAACATAAGCTAGAATATAATAATCCAACATATAAGTAATATACATCTTCACCATAACAACAAATTATCAAGAAACTCAAAGAACACAAAAGTACTTAAACCATAAATTCTAAGTTTTCAAAACAACTACCAACTAAATGATTTTCTAACATCAAGTAAACACCTAAATCATCTAATCAACACATAGGAAGACAAGAAAACTTAAATCTATTTCCAACTTAGCAAAATATCATACCTAAAATAATTTTTCTCAAACCAGGAGAGTTGTGTTCGCTTTATAGCCGAACCAATTGGTGAGAATATAGCACTTTTTGAGAGGAACAACTTCTTAGAAAGAAATCTTGCAAGAATCTTGACCTAAGAATAAGTTTTTGTGGCTTAAAGCTTGAAAAACCTAGAATTTTTCTTCATTTTTCCTCCAAAAAGGTCTACTGACCTTTCCCAGTCCAAAAACTGATATTTTTACACTAAGGGGGCTGTATTTATAGTGGAGGGGCAAATGTGCAAAATGACCCTTTTGCCCTTGATAAATCCGGGACCCCGTTACACTACAACTCGTCCCAAAACGCCTCAATTTGACATTTTATTGTAACCAAAGTTCTTAAAATCATTTTAAATAAAAATTTTTAAAAATATATATTTTCGCTAGTGGCCAGGTTTGGCCAGTCTCACCTAGGCCACCCGGGATACCCTGTTTGTCCAATTTTTGAAACTATTTCCGTTTAGGTTCAAATTCGCACAATAAGTGTATTTTAATATTCTAAGCATATTTCTCTTCTATGACATACTCAAATTATGCTCCTAAACATAACTTATGCCTAAATGATGTATATGTAGTGTCCTATCGGCAAATGGTACATGAATAACGCCCTATCGACAAAACTGAAAAATTTATCCTCACTTTTCAGATCTCTACAATACACTCCAATGGTGAAACTCAAAAGTTAAAATACGATAAACCCAAATTTAAATGAGAACAAATTCAAATTTAAAATAGAATAGAATATGATCATTAAATCCTTAAAAGAGAATGAAATCTAATAATTAGTGATTTGAGTAAAGGTCTCATTCTCCCTTCCCTTGATTTGAGTAACAATTTAAGTCTCTTGATTTGGTATGAGTTTGGGTATCGCATTGGAGAAAATTTTTAATAATTTTTTACTCAAATTTAAATATGGGTTTAAAAAAGAGTAAGGACTAAAGATGCTCTAAGAAAAATATTCATCAAAAGTTTTGGATCGAAATATTGTGTCGAAATGTCCGAAATATTCAAAACATTTTGAATTTTTAACACACAGACATGAAACAGGGGGTGGAAAACAAAAATTTTAGCATGAGTGTAAGTGTAACTGAACACCATGGTATGGATACTATTATGCAAAGAGTTGATATGATTAATGTTAGTTTTTCTAGTATGAGAGTAAGTGTAAGTGTAAGTGAAAGTGAACATCATAATTATGATTCTTCATCTTCATATAGTTATGGTTCTTCATATGGTATTCCTTCATAAAATTATGGATCGGAGAATGACTCACGAGGATTCAAAGATAGATCCTCAACATATAGTTATGGATCTAGCCATGACTCCCGGACATCATCCTACAAAGGTAAGATAGGGAGTGATGCATTCGCTTCCCAACAAATTGGATATAGTGCAGCAGACTATCAAAGTTTCAGGACAGAGTATGATTCATATTATCGTAATTATATGAGTTAGACTAACTATTGTCGTCATATTTATACCACATATGAGTTTCTTTAAGTGACTACCCAGAGCCTGCACCGATTTATGATAAAGTCTGCTCGACACTCCATAGTAGGATGGATGTAGTCCTGTAGTTATGTACTTATTATCACTTCATTTGTATTATGAGAGCTTAACATTATGTAAGTTGATTATAAAATTCTTACACACTCATACAATATGATATTCATAGAATCTTGTCCAATAGGCAATATGAACTCTTATAATTATCAACTTTTCAAGCTTCAAAGTTAAAGGAAACATGAACAGAAAGAAACAAGGTTAAAGAAATACATTAATCTATGAACTACTTCTTGCATATAATAGCCCAATAATCTATAATATTCACACAATAGACAACACTAAATATGCCAATTTCCATTGATATTGGAGAAATTTATTGGACACTTATACATCAGACCTACATGTGGTCTATCCATATCTATATCACGAAATTTTCATAAAAGTTCAACAATCAATTCTCATTTCTAAATCATCACAATTGAATTTTACCAATCATAAATAAGTGATACTAGGGGCGCTCCATGTGATGCATGATATTTCCGATCTCTATCATCACAATCATGGGCGAAGGGACGTAGGGGCCAGGGTGGGCACGTGCCCCCCCTCAAATTTTTTTTTTTTATTATTTAGATATATGTGTTATATATTTATACATATATATTATGTGTGCCCTCATTTATATTAGACCCACATTATTTACCCAAAATAATTAAACAATTAAATCCATTTAAAACAAAAAAAAATTGAACTCATTATTATCTCTCCAAACTTATTAAAAAATCAAATATTTGACCTATCACAATCCACCCAAACCTATTAAAAAAGCAAAACTTTTAGCCCAATATTAAAAACAAAATTTTTGGCCCAACATTAAAAACAAAACTTTTGGCCCACCATCATTAAAAAACAAAATTTTTAGCCCACTTAACTAAAACTTATCTTTTATTTTTTTTCTCTGTATAACTCACTTCCAGCTGCACACTGCCCAACCACAAAAAAAAAAAATAGAAGAAACAGAGAAAAACTCAACACACGAGAAGCTCAGTTCCTTGAATTTTTTGTCCTTCCTTGCACCAGTTATAAAATTATTTTATACATTATATTTACCCTCTAAATTTTTGAAAATTTTAATAATGTTTCTAGTCTTTTTTTTTAATAAATTAGTAGACCACTAACCCTCTAAAATAAATGTTAGTTTTGGATTGAGTCAATGTTTTATTTGTATATTGACGAAAATACAATATTTCTCTTTATCTAACACAATGTTCGTTACTTTTTAAGAATAATTTTTAATTTTTATTTACCATTTGTTTTAGTAATAGTAGTCTATAACCTAATAAAATACGAAAATTAATTTACATTTAATTCATATACAAAAAATTTTAGAGATTTTTAAAAATTTTATATTTTATTGAAATATATAATTAGGTTTAAATGTACTAAAAAAATTATTTTGTGTCTTTTTGTTAAGATTTTGTTTCAGCTAAATAAAAATTGAATTTACTATTTCACAATAATTTAGTGTTGATTCTTATATTTTTTTTATTCTTGAACTGAATTTTTTTGTATTAATTTCGGCTTAATATTTTTTTATACTAGTTATATTTTACCTCTATCATAGATATTCTTGACTCCGCCCCTGACAATATACATTTTTTTTTTGAAATTTTTTATGTTAAATGGACTTCATATATCAAAAAAAATATAATAAATATAAATATGTTATATAGTGTGATTGGTTAGAAAGAAAAAAAATTAAAGTGCATAATTAAAGTGCTCACCCAGAACAAAATTGCTGGCTCCAACCCTGATCACAATCCAACAACCTTTATCTACTGCCATGCCCATGCCCACACCCACGCCCACCTCCACCACCTATTGCAACCACTCACCCCTACCCTCTCCAATCCCAATCCTGATCTCAATTCTAGTATTATCGAAAAGTTACCTATTATTGTATTAAATTAGGCGGATGAAAACATAGTTATTAGTTTCATACGATACGTCACAATACCCTGAAAAACGATACGTATCGTGTCTATGTATTGTTTTCGCACCATATCGTATGATACAGGATACAATACATCCGATACATGAAGATTCTGTTTTTTATTTTTTATTTTTCATTTTTTTGGGCTGAAATGATGTCGTTTTACCCTAAAACTTATTTTTAAATCACTAACCAATGAACAACGTTGTTTTAGTAGTTACGATTTAAAAAATAAAATAAAGTATACTGTTAATGTTGTTCAATTGATTTCAAAATTCCTGATTAATATTAAAATTGTTCAAGCAGTTGATGTTAAAAATTTGAATTAGAGGTCTTTATATTTTGATATTACTAAATTTTGTTGGGAACTTGAATAGTTTGTGGTATATTAATGAAATGTTATATTATTATGAGTCTATGACTTTTTTACAAAGGTATATATATATTATTGATAATTATTTAAAAATTAAAATTGTGCGTATCTTACAATACACGATATGATACACTATTTTTGAAAAACCATACGCCTTCTGATACGCAATTTAACAATTATGGATGAAAACATCAAATTTAAAATAGTTTTGTGAGAGTAGTTATACTTGTTATGATGTAATTTGATACGATCAATGTATTGTTATTAAACAATTTAACATTATAAAAATCTAGTACTTGATGAGGAAGAGTAGGCAAGACGCAAGACTAATGGGGGTTTGAATGAGGTTGGAAGTTTAGTAGGAATAGGTTTCTAAGGAAGTTGAAAACTGATAAAAAGAGTAAGAGACTTTCATGCGTAAATTAAAATGTATTGAAAAAAATCAAAAATTCTGAAAATTAGTATCTAACATTTGGAACTCATATAGCCAACTACATTTAAATAGGATATAAAGATATCCATGTAGTTTATGTGTGTGTGAATGTGTTTTTGAGTGTGTATTATATATAAACTATAAAGCACATATTGAGATATCTACTCAAGACTTCTTCCTGGTTTGCAATTAAAATGGGCCTTTAATGTAGGATGTAAACACAATATACAGTGTGACATAACATGGGCAACCAACAATACAGAGGTTCACCTATCAAATTAGGAGAAAACAATTTCACTCCTTAATAATACTTCAACTATTGTAGGAATCATCTCACACCTCACCCTCCTACCATCCGCTTGATTCTTCATTCCTTTATATGGGGTAAAGGAAAAAGAATTATTATGTTTTCCTTTCCTTTGCTCTCTCCGAAACAAAATAAAGGTCCAAATAGAGAGTAGAAGAAATGGAACTTTTTCTCATTGAGATGCATATAAAACTGTGTCTCAAAAAAAACCTTCACAATTAGAATCATCAGATCACAGTTAGCCCTGCATCCACTTCCATTTCAGTAAAAAGTTCCCAGACTACCGGTTTTGGTTGGTCAATATTATCCCCAAAAATAGCTGAGAAAATGCTGCTGCTTGCCAATGCAACACCCATCACATGCCGCACAGTACCAAGTAATTTAGTAAGATGTAAAAGAGAGAGAGAGACTTTAGTAAACTGAAAATTTGAAAAGAACACAACTTCCTAACTTATAAATGTACACTCGCGAGTGCACAACTAGCAACAGACAATTCACAAATCGCAACCAGAAAAAGAATTTAATCATGCACAATGAATTGGTCTCAGTAAATATCAAGACAGGACCCACTACAAATTTCAGAATCAAATCCATATGTGTATCATCTTGGGAGAATCAGGAGACCAAATTCCATATAAATAGGGAACATGATTCAGAAATTGATAGATCGCGAATCCGTATAATTAGTAAAAACCGTTCCGATCTCGAAACAACAAGCTTTAAGAATAAGAACCGAATTCAGTACGAAATAAACAAGAGAAACTGCGCAGATACAAGACATGACTACAGATAACAAGTTTAAGAGTTGCTATGTAAAGTGAATATGATCAGTTTATCGTAGATTCTGAGAAGAAGTAGAAGGCTAAAGAAATAGCCAAAGGGAGAGACCTTAAGGCCGTCGACGGAGAGAAGACCGCTGAGGATGCATTCTTTGAGACCCGTCCCTAGCACTATCACATCGTACTTTTCATCCATGTTGCTTGTTAAATCGCAGGCTTGTTGAACGGAGCAGCTGGGGGAGAGAAATGAGTCGGAGAGAGTCAGCGTTAAGGGTTTCTGGGTTGGGTCAAATTATCAGAGAGACAGAGATGCTTTGTTTGTCGATCTAGGAAAGGTCAAAAAAACATGGGACTTCACTTAATTCACCAGCGGCAGTTGCACAGGCGCCTGCTCCCAATTTTCAACACAGCGCATTAACTCGATACAAACCGAATATAAAATTAATTGGTTGAATTAGAATATAAAATTAATAGGTTAAATTAGAGGTTATAATTTTAACTCATTACGCATTAATTCGCTCATAAATAAATAAATTGAGTATCTATATTAATTAATATGAGTTCTAAATAGGTTGGATAATACGATTCATTTTAATTAAGCGAGTTACTATGAATTATAAATGAATATTCATTGGATTGAGTATTTATCTTTTTATTAAATAACACAAGTAATAAAATTAAATAAATATATTAATATATCAAAAAATATATACACTATTACACCAAAAAATACACACATATACATTAATATATCAAAACATATACATACTAGTACACAAAAAACACACAGTACTACACTACCTAGGACTCACGGGTCTATCCATGGGTCACCCTATGACCTATAGGTCAACTCATGACACACGACCTATGGGTTGACCCATAATCCATGAGTCGACCCATGATCCACACAACCCATGAACCAACTCATAGCCCATAATTGATCCCGACCCATTTATGTGCGTATTTTAGTGTATTAGTGTATATATTTTTAGTGTATTAGTTTTTGTGTATTTTGGTGTACTACTGTGTGTGTGGGTATGTTTGTATTTTGGTGTACAACTAATTTGTATGTGTGTTTTGGTATATTAATGTGTTTATTAAGAATTTTAATTATTTTATGGGTTAATCGATTTAACTCAACCTATTTATTACGTGAGTGAAAAATATATTTTATTTATTTTAGCCTAATCTAATCTAATTCAACCCACAATCAACTCAATCTACTCATTTGTCACCTCAAGGTTGAACACAAAATTAACCGGGTTAATCCAATTTTGATTCAATTAACTCGTATATTTTAAATAAGTTTGACATGATTTGAACACAAACCTAACATAATAAAACCAGTTATCCAAGTATATAAAAGCAGCTGCTAAAAAAAAAAGTATATAAAAGTTAAAAAAAAAAGGGTTAGTCTCATTTTGCACCCGAAAAGATCGTTGGAATCTTAATTTGTACCTCCAAAGATCAAAAATCTCAATTTGCACCTTCAAAGATAGAAATCTGTATTAATGTGCACCTCAAATTAAATTGATAAATTATACCTAGATCCCCTCATGTTTGTCACTTAATCATTTGAACCCCTTCACATTTAGAATATTACCCTTACATCTCATGACGTTTGTACATGTGTAACACATAACCATTTTTCGTTGATATCTGTTAATATAATCGTTAAAAAATATGATTTTATTATAATAAAAAATTATAATTTCATATTACCCTTTATTTTGTGGATTCGATATACTCTAAAGTTCAAAATTAAGCTTACTATTTGAATGTCTAATAGAACGTAGATATTTATATAAAGGAAAATATGAAAAATATTATATAAATATCTACATTTTATTAAACATTCAAATAATAAGTTTGATTTTGAACTTTAGAGTATATTGGATCTATAAAATAAGGGTAATATGAAATTATAATTTTTTAGTAGGATAAAATTATATTTTTTAACAGTTATATTAATAGATATTAATGAAAATGGGTTACATGTTGCACGTGCACAAATGTCATGAGATGTAAGAGTAATATTCTAAATGTAAAGAAGTTCAAATGATTAAGTGACAAATATGAGGGGATCTAGGTATAATTTATCAATTTAATTTTAGGTGCATAATGATACAAATTTCTATCTTTGAGAGTGTAAATTGAGATTTTTTATCTTTGGGGTACACATTGATATAAAATTCTATCTTTGAGGGTACAAATTGAGATTTTTAATTTTTGATGGTGTACATTAATACAAATTTTTATTTATTGTGGATATAAATTGAGATTCGAACGAACTTTCGGAACGTAGAATGACATTAACTCAAAAAAAAAACATACACCTAATCCACTATTCCACTTTTCAACTTTTCCACTCACACAAACACAACCCGATGATGGAGGAGAGGAGGGCTCTGGCTTAGGTGTCAATCCTGAGGGCTCACTGCTCAGGCGTCGTTCATCCGGGGTTTCAGTTCCAGATCTGGAAGTTGTAGCCCTCCCTTTTCCTTATCTTTGACTCTCTAGCCGTCTGACTAAAAGGTTCTGTGTGTGTGTGTGTTTTAACGTTAAACTTAAATCAGGTTCTCTCTATCTCTCTTTTTTACTTTAAACCATGAGCTCTCTCTCTCTCCCCCCTTTTTGTGTGTGATAGTGTGTGTCTGTGTATATCTGTTTAAACCGTGAGGTTTTGGCTTGTATTGTAGTTTTGGGTTTGTTGTATTTGTGATTTTTTTTTTTTTTTTGTAGTGGATTAAAAACGTGAGGTTTGACAGTGATTTTTGGTAGGGAAATTTTGTTGATTTTTGGTTGAAAAATTTTGTTGTTGTTTGGTTGACAGTAAACTATATTGGTCTTATTGCCTAATTGGGTTTGGGGCTGCCTCTAAATCTGACTAATCCCAAATTTTGTGCTTCAAATTCGAATCAGCTGAACAACACATGTATAAATTGGGCTTTTCATTTGGAAATTCTTTGGTCACAACGCCAAACTCATTACTGGTGCATGTTCTTTGTCACAGCAGCACATTTTTTTCCTTCCCAGGGGTAATGTTCATCAGCAATGTTTGTGTATATATTTATTTTTATATATTTATCTTGTTTCTGCATTATATATGTATGTGTACATTATATATTTTGCTTAAATGTGTTGTTTGCGAATTTAAAAATGACTTGTTTATCGTGTCAAACATGTCATGTTCAGGTAATCCGTTTAATGACCAATTCAAGTTAGTGTTTACACATTTCGATACAATTATTAAACATGTTATGTGCGTGCAAGATCCTGCACAATATAAAAAATATTGGGAACAGATCTCTCCCCTGGTGAACTCTGAGTGAGCCGGTTGGGTGGCCAAACACGCCGCTTGACACAACCTACGAGGTATGGTGGCAACCTGGAACGGCAAAAGAGGATCCTGGGAAAGGAAGAACTATCCTGTATGTCTGAAAGGTTTTCCTGGAATAAAGAGGAAACTAGTTAGAAGGGTGCCGGAGTGTTTTCCGGCGTATCCCCTCCGACGGTCTAGTCAGTCTTTGAATGAGGGAGAGGAAGAAGAAAACACTGAGAAAGTCTATATTGTAGTGGAGAGTTTGTGATTGCGTACCCGCTTGCCTTTTGGGAGGAGTATTTATACCTTAGAAGCTCATGATTGCTGTCAGTGTGGTCAGTAGGTGATCATCAGGCACAGGTAGCGTGTGTATTGATTTGATGAGGAATGTCTTCTCGAATTGACTGCTCGGGGTCCCGAGCAATCAATGCTGAGTCGTCGGGACGCCGACGGTACAATATGCTCCTTTCGGGAAGGATGCAATAAATGCTCTGTAATAGGAGCATTTATTGCCTTTCATATCCGAACCTTACCGCATTGAATGCGGTCTCGTCAACAGAAGGGTGCAATTAATTGTTTGCTTTCCCAAGTCGCGTGTCAGCAACGGCATGCGGTTTGTCTGCTTCTGATGTGACATTATTTGCCACGCGTCCATCCCCTATTGGCTGTGACGTCGGTATTTCCAGCACGTTCTGACATTACTTGTGTTTAGACGAGGTCATGATGAATAGTCTAGACTGGCATAGGCTGATGCCCCGTACGTCAGTAGCTTTATTCGGGAGTAGAGGAAGCGTCCAGGATGGAGTGACCCTCGGCACCGAGGAAAGGCTCGCCTCGGGGACCGAGGGTGGTATGTTCCCGAGCTACACGGCGACCGAGGACACGTGTTTGTATAATGCACCCGAATGTGTGATCCTTTAAGGGGTACCTCGGGGGAGAGGACGCTCTTCGCCGATGGTGCTTACATCCGGGCAACACTGTTTCCAAAAACCCGAGGACACGTGTCTTCATCTTAGGGTTTTTCAGAAGAGTCCCATCAACTGCCCCCCAGCCTTCGATCTTCTGACACCGAGGACACGCGTTGTAAGGAGACGAAGGGTTTTCCAACTGCCATCCGTCCTTCATTTTGGCCTCGAGCAGCTTTCCCCGGCTTGGGACGTCGTGCGCATTAAATGCGCTGTTTTGGTTCTCCCGCCCAATGATGACAATTTCCCCCTATATAAAGGGGGTTCTTCTCTGGTTTTCATCGTTTTGCCATTCCGATCTTTGACCCAGAGTACGCCTTTCCTGATCTTTTCGCCGGAGTTCTTGTTTCCTCTGCCATCGTCGACTGCTCTTTCTCTCAAAATCACAGAGCCAGTAAACCCCTTGTTGACTCCTGGACTTTCCGGTGCGAGTCATTTTAAAGTTTTTCCTGAAAAACTCCGTTTTCGACGTTTCGGGTGAGTTTCACAACCTTCTTCTCTTATCGTCCTCCTAGCCTTTTTGTTTTCCGATTGAACGGTGGTGTCATCCGGTCGGTACGTCTTGATTTAAACCCTCGGGGAACTTCCTCAGGTTTTCAAGAGAATACCTTTTTCTTCCTTTTCTTTTAGAGATGCCTCGTCGTCGCCCTGCTCCCGAGAATCCACCGGCTGGTCCCTCGGGGTCAGGGAAATACAAGGTGAAAGGCGAGGAGCAGATCGATAGGTTCAGGGTTAAGTACGGCATTCCCCCGAGTGTAGACGTAGTGGATTTTAACCCATTGTTGAACTCTCCTACCTTCGGGGCCGCGGATGCCATGCCTTTCTATACCAAGGCCATCATAGAGGGTGGAATTAGGTTTCCTTTACCCCCCCTGCTTCTTCAGTTCCTGTCTCGCTTTCGTCTCTTCCCCGGGCAATGCTGCCTCAACGTCTTTCGAATAATCATGGGGGTCTTAGAGCTCAATAGGCGCCTCGGGGTGAATATTGGGCTCAATGATCTCCTTTTCTGTTACTCCCTCCTAAGAGTCATGCCTCACCAACACTTCTACCTCAAAGCCAGGGACCCCTCCATGTACCTTGTAACCCATCTTCCTGATTCGGACAAGGGGTACAAGGACGACATCTTAATCTTCAAGGGATGTTGGGAGAGGGGTGTTGGTCCCGAGTACAATGACTTATTTTGCCCTCGGGAATGGAGAACGACAAGTACGTCGGTTCCTTCGGGTTCTTTATTGTTTCTCGGGACTTCTCATGTTTATGACAATCTTTTTTGTTGTGCAGATATTCCTTCTCGGGAAACAGCTCCACCTCCTCGGTCGCTGGTGAACTTTGCCGACCTAACCACGGTTTGGAGTTTCACGGGCGCCGACGGGTTCGGCCGAGCTGCTCATAATCTGCTGTACTATACCCCCGGGTATAAGAAGTTTTCACAGCTTCCTCAACCTTTCGAGCCTTCGCAGTGGTCAGAGCTCTTCGATCAGGCGGCGAGGCTAGAGGTCGAGGAAAACTTGGAGGAAGACCCGGATCGGGCTTCAGAGGGAGAGGTAGAGGGAGTTGCTGAGGAGGTCGGGGTCAGAGAGGACGTTGCTCCTTCGGACGCCGAGGTGGGGACTCCGGGAGGCGACTTGTGGCCCGACTTTCAAATTCTTCAATCTTTGGACGCCGAAGACGCTCTCGAGGAAGCGATGTCCAACGCCCCTCGCATTAATTTGGGGTTTCTTAGGCAGAGGCAAACCCTCGCAGCCGGGAGAGGTCGAGGGACGACCGGCGGTACTCCGGCAGGAACCAGTTCCGCCACTTCTTCGAGGGCTCCCGGTCGGGGTCAGGTGCGAGACCGGGATCCTCAGGTGGAAGAGGAGAGGAGGGTCAAGCATCGGCACGACGGCCTTGGCCGGGGATCCAGAGCACCTCCCGCTCAACAGCAAAGCGGGAGGGATCGTGGATTACCGCCTGCTCCCCCACAACAGCCGCAGCAACAACAGCAGCCCCGACAACAGCAGCAACTACAGCAGCAGCCGCAACAGCAGCAACAACAGCCGCGGACTACTCCTTCCCCCCTGCCTACGGTGGAGGCCGCGGAGTGGAATCCCCGAGCCACTGATCATATGAACCGAGTGATCAGGGTCGATGATTCCATTCTGCAGGATCCTCATGTCGCCCATGCAGTGAGTGAGACATTGCATTTTGAGGCTGACATGGAGGCTCATCGGGGGCGATCAACCAACGTGCTGTTCCGCTCCATCATTCAGAACTCCCTGGCGGTGAGTTCCTTTTTGCTTTGGTTCCTTCACACCTGCTTTCCCTTTCTGTGACTTAACAGTTTTTCCTTCCTTTGCAGACTACCCAGCAGATTTCTATCATTGCTGCTCGGTACCATGCGTCCAGGATGGACCTCCAGAGGGCCCGGGATCAAAAGGCGGAGGCGGAAGCGACCCTTGCTCGGGCAACAGAAGATGTTGCTGCCAGGGATTCTACCCTGGTGGGGCAGGCTGCCCAAATAGAGCAGCTCCTCAAGGACGCCGAATCGGCCAAGGTGGGCGCTGAAAAACTAAGTGCCGCACTTGCCGATGCTGAGAGGAGGATTACCGAGCAAACGCAGCGGCTTTCGGCTGCGGAGGAGAGGGCAGTGGGCTCCGAGGAAAGCTGTCTGGCCCTTACCCAGGAGCTAGACAGGATCAGGACCGAGGAGCTGAACCGGAAGTCGGAGGAACAACTCCTGGAGGAGTTTGCCGATGACGTGCTCCCCGCTCTTGAGGAAAACAGCAAAGAATTCTTCAAGAAAGGGTGGGACGAGGCACTCCAGGCTGCTGGAGTCCCATCAGACTCCCCTCTCTTCCAAGTGCACAAGTATGTGCCCTCGGCAGAGATGGCACAGGCAGAAGCACAGGTTGCTGCCGAGGATGAAGCCCCTACGCCGATGCAGATCTCGGCTGATGCTCCTGAGACGGTGATAGTGGACTTGTCCGAGGACGCTCCGTCCGACCTTGCCCCTGAACCTCAAGCTGCTCAAACTGTTCAAGCTGTTCCCGCTGCCGAAGTTCTTCTCCTGCCCGCTCCAGAAGCTTCTCAACCATTTATCGCTGACTCGCCCTCGGCCGAAGTTCTGGAGGTGCCTGGAGCCCGATGAAGCTGCTTTTCACTTCCCCCTTTTTGTACCCCTTCTGCTTTCCTTTTGTAGCCTTCGGGGACGCAAAGCCCCTATTTTTGGAAATAAATAGCAAGTTTTTTCTTTCCTTCTTCTGTGTACAGTAGTGTTTTGCTTTTCTTTACTTCTGTGTAGAATAAATCATAAGTGTCTTTGAACTGTCTTCGGGGCGTGCTGGCCCGTTCCGGAGGCGAGATCTTGTATCTACTCTGGGGACTTAGAGTGCTTGTGTTTTGTTCCCAGGACCATTTCTTTATGAATGCTCGTTTCCAGTTTTTGCTTCGGGGACAGTAGTCCTTGCACTCTGTCCCCAGGGCCATACCCTTGCAGGAGGCTTGCTCCTGTCTGTACTTCGGGGACGAGAGTCCTTGAACTCTGTCCCCAGGGCCATACCCTTGCAGGAGGCTTGCTCCTGTATGTACTTCGGGGACGAGAGTCCTTGAACTCTGTCCCCAGGGCCATACCCTTGCAGGAGGCTTGCTCCTGTTTGTACTTCGGGGCAAGAGTCCTTGAACTCTGTCCCCAGGGCCATGTGCTTCGGGGACGAGAGTCCTTGAACTCTGTCCCCAGGGCCATACCCTTGCAGGAGGCTTGCTCCTGTATGTGCTTCGGGGACGAGAGTCCTTGAACTCTGTCCCCAGGGCCATACCCTTGCAGGAGGCTTGCTCCTGTCTGTACTTCGGGGACGAGAGTCCTTGAACTCTGTCCCCAGGGCCATACCCTTTGTCTTTCGTTTGGCGAGCTATTGAGTGAGAGAGTTCTTCAAAAGTAATACTTCTTTAAATTCATAACATTCCATGGTCGTATTACAAGTCTTCCACTCATATCTTCTAATCCATACGACCCGGTGCCCCCGATTGAAATTACTTTGTAAGGACCTTCCCAGTTAGGTCCCATCTTTCCCTCTGTTGGATCCCGGGTATTGGCCGTTACCCTTCTAAGGACCAGGTCGCCTATCCGGAATTCTCGAGTCTTGACCCTCCTGTTGTATAGTTGGGAGATCTTCTCTTGATACTTGGTTATCCTCAAGGCGGTTTCCTCCCTTCTTTCTTCCAGTAGGTCCAGATCCAATCCCAGTTGATGATCATTTCCCCCTTCATCGAAAGCTTGGGTCCTTATGGTCGGGAGCCCAACTTCGAGGGGTATGATTGCCTCCATCCCGTATGCCAGGGAGTAGGGGGTTTCGCCTGTTGATGACCGAGGGGTTGTCCTGTACACCCATAAGACATTTAACAGCTCTTCTGCCCACTTTCCCTTGGCTTTCTCCAACCTCTTCTTGATTCCATTGATAATTGTCTTGTTGGTGGCCTCCGCCTGTCCATTGGCCTGAGGGTATGCAGGGGTGGAGTAGAAGTTACGGATCCCGAGATGCTCACAGAAAGATTTGAAGCGCCCGCCAGTAAACTGGGTCCCGTTATCCGATACCAGCGCGCGCGGAATCCCAAATCTGACGACTATGTTCTCCCAGACGAACTTTTTGGCGTCTATGTCTCGGATGTGACTCAACGGCTCCGCCTCCACCCACTTGGTGAAGTAATCTGTGGCTACGATGAGGAACTTTTTATTTCCCGGAGCTTTAGGCAGAGGTCCAACCAAATCGAGCCCCCATTGGGCGAATGGCCATGGGCTGGTGAGGGGGTGTAAGTCCCCCGCAGGTTGCCTGATCGCAGGGGAGAATCTCTGGCACTGGTCGCATTTTTGGACATATGCCCGCGCATCCCTTTGCATTCGCGGCCACCAATACCCCTGAGACATAATGCGGTGCGCCATTGACCGCCCCCCAGAGTGCCCCCCACATATCCCTTCATGCACTTCATACAGGAGGTCTTGCACTCTATCTTCTTGGACGCATAGCAAGTAAGGCCCTGAGAAAGACCTCCGGTAAATCTTCTGATCCGAAGAGACCCAAAATCTTGGAGCTTTGAGCCTTATCTTTCTAGCTTCCTTTGGACACTCCGGAAGATCTCCCGTTGTTAGGAATTTGACAAAGGGATCAATCTAACTGAGCGGCTTGGGCGCGTCCTGGATGACCATCGCCTCGAGAGTATGGTCAATGCAGGACGTGGGAAGATACTCAATGGTGATCCTGCGCGACTGGGAGGAGTCCACTGCCGAGGCTAGACAAGCCAGGGCGTCGGCATGTGTGTTCTTGTCGCGGGACACCTGCTTGATTTCAAATCGGTCGAACCTTTGGATAACGGTCGTTGCCTGGTGATGGTACGCCTTCATCCTAGGGTCCCTCGTTTCGAATTCCCCATTGACTTGACCACCAGCATGGAATCGCAATGCACGATCAAATTGGTAACTCCAGTCGCCTCAGCTAACCGAAGTCCTGAGATGAGTGCCTCATATTCCGCTTCGTTGTTCGATGCCTTGAACCCCAGCCGGATGGCCTGCTCTGCAATAATCCCTTCTGGAGAGGTCAGCAAGACACCGATTCCGGACCCCTTACTATTTGATGAACCATCCACACACAAAAGCCATGGCGATCCTTCAACATTTGTTGGAGATGCTAAGTTGGGAGGAGGCGGTCCTTCTAGAACAGGATTCTCCCCCGAAAACTCAGCTATGAAGTCTGCCAGTATTTGACCCTTTATTGCAGTTCGGGGTTTGAAATGAATGTCGTGCTCCCCCAACTCTACTGCCCACTTGGAGATCCTTCCGGAGAGTTCAGCTTTCCTCAAAATTGCCTTCAAGGGCTGATCAGTTAGGACAGTGATTGGGTGCGCCTGGAAGTAATGCCGTAGTTTCCTCGCAGTGGTGACCAAGGATAGAGCCAGTTTCTCTAGGGGCAGATATCTTGTCTCTGCGTCCAGGAGCGCCTTGCTGATGTAGTAAATCGGCTTCTGTCGGTGCTCATGCTCACGGATAAGTACTCCGCTTACCGCAAACTCTGAAACTGCCAAGTACAGGAACAGCATCTCCCCCTGGATGGGGACGGACAGGGTTGGAAGAGTCCTTAGGTATTCTTTGATCCCAGCCAGGGCGTCCTCGCACCCCTGGCTCCACATATTCTTCCCAGCACTTTTGATTGCTCCAAAGAAGGGTTTGCATTTATCCGAGGAGCGTGAGACGAAACGGTTAAGTGCAGCCAGCATCCCTGTGAGTTTCTGGACTTCTCGGACAGTGCGAGGGCTTCGGATATCCAGGATTGCTTTAATCTGATCTGGGTTGGCTTCGATTCCTCGCTGACTAACCAGATACCCGAGGAATTTTCCTGACTCCACTCCGAAGACGCACTTCGCTGCATTCAGCTTCAGCCCATACTCCCTGAGAGTGGAGAAGGTATCCGCCAAGTCTGTAAGATGATCACAACTCCGTTTGCTTTTTACCAGCATGTCGTCTATGTAGACCTCCATGGTGTTGCCGATCTGCTTCTTGAACATCCGATTCATCAATCTTTGGTATGTTGCCCCGGCGTTCTTCAATCCAAACGGCATCACTTTATAACAATAAACTCCCTTCGGAGTGATAAATGCCGTCTTTTCTTGATCCGGGGCATAGAGAGGGATCTGATGATATCCTGCTCGGGCATCCAGGAAGTCCATTCGTTCATATCCGGCTGTGGCATCTACCAGCTGGTCCACCTTCGGCAGGGGGTAGTCATCCTTGGGACATGCCTTGTTTAGATCTGTGAAATCCACGCAGACACGCCATTTCCCCCTTTCTTCTTTGCACATACTGTATTGGACAGCCATTCTGGGAACTGTATCTCTCGAATGGCATCGGCTCTTAGGAGTTTGTCTATTTCCTCATTGACCGCGTTGGTGTGATGCGGGGCCATACGTCGTGGCCTCTGCTTTACTGGCTTGTGAGACGGGTCAACATGCAGCCTGTGAGTAATTATCTCAGGGTCTACTCCTGTCATTTCCATTTCGTTCCAGGCGAACACGTCTGTATTTTCCCTTAAGAACCTGATCATCTCCTCCTGTTCGGCTGCGGGCATCGAGGTCCCAACTAGGAAATACTTCTCTTCTTCTCCTTCAACCAAGGGCACCTTCCGGAGGTCTTCAACCGATCGTTCAGCTGGGTCTACCCGGGGGTCATCCATCCCCGGACGCCCGGACTGTAATTGCTATTTTTCCATGATCTCTTCCGGTGCTCGCCCCTTCTCCTGGCTGGACGCCCCGGCTCGGACGGCCGAATAAAAACAGTTCTTCGCAGACGCTTGGTCCCCCCGGATCTCCATGACGCCCCCTGGCGTGGCGAACTTTAACTTCTGGTGGAGAGTGGAGTGCACCGCTCCCAACGCGTGCAGCCATGTTCGCCCCATAATCACGTTGTAAGGAGAGTCCGTGTCGATCACCACAAACTCTGTGTCGATGACGAAGGGACCAGTGGCGACCGGTAATGTAATTTTCCCCACGGGCAAGGCGAAAGAGCCGTTGAACCCGATGAGGGGTGTCCTGATTTTGGTTAAGTCTTTGGGGCCAAAGCCCATCCGCTTCAAAGTCTCGAAGTACATCACCTCCGAGGAGCTCCCTGAATCTATCAAAATTCTCTTGACATCGAATTTCCCTATCTTTAGGGTCAAGACAAGGGCGTCGTTATGAGGAATCACCACGCCTGTCAAATCCGCGTCAGAGAACGTAATGCCAAGCTCACCCATCCTGGCCCTTTTACTTGATGGCCCCACATCTCCCTCGGCTACCTTTCTTGTAAAAGCTACCCTCTTGAGGTCGGATTCGAGCTCTTTGGACGTGGGGCGCTCCAGCGGACATACATGGATGACGTCTATGACGTTGTCCGGTTCCTCGGTTGGGGCAAGGGCTCGTTTCTCTTCTGGCCTAGGCTCTATGTATTCTTTCAAATGTCCGTCTCGGACCAAGCTTTCCAAGAATGACTTGAACACCCTGCAGCTCTCGGTGCGATGCCCGACATCCCGGTGATATGAACACCTGACTTTTTGATCACGGGTGGAGGGGTCGCTCTGCATCCTGGGCGGCCATTTGAAGAACGGCTCGTGTTTGATTTTATGGAGCAACCTGAAGATGGGTTCCTTGAAGACGGTGTGAACTCCTCTGGACGAACCCCCTGGATGGGGTAGCAATCCCTTTCGGGGAATATCTTCGCGCTCTTTCTCCTTTCTCTTGGATTGGAGGGCTCGGCCTTTGTTGCTTCCCATCTCGTCCTCGACCCTTGAGTACTTGTTGATCCGGGCCATCAGTTCCCCCATATCCGAGGGAGTCTTCTTGGTCAGGGATCGGTACAGGTCCGTGTCCCTCGCCAAGCCGAGCCGGAAAGATGCTGCTGCCATGACCTCCGAGCATCCCTCGACCTCATTGACTTCTTCCCAGTATCGGATGGCGTACTGGCGAAGAGTCTCGGATTCCCTCCGTCTGAGGGTCAACAATGATCCAATGTCCTTGGGGCGCTTACTCCCCGTGATGAATCGGGTTAGGAACTGCCTTGTCAATTCTTTCCAGGACCCAATACTGTTTGGGGGAAGCGTCTCGAACCACCTCATCGCAGAGTCCCCCAAGCTCATAGGGAACACCCGGCATAGAAACCGTTGGTCCGAATGATAGAGGGACATCATCTGCTTATATTGTCTGATATGGGCTTCGGGATCGGATCGCCCATCATAGGTTTTGAACCGTGGCACAACGAACTTTCTTGAGACATCCATCTCACTGATTTCCCTCGTGAAGGGTGTTTGCATGACTTCGTCCTCGGCCTCGTCCTGGACAGTCTTACCCTTTCTTCTGGAGTCTAATCGGGCTCTGAGATCTACTTCTTCCCTTACGGGATGCCTCCTGAAGTCCCTGGGTTCATGGGTAAGCCCCTCGTTTCCCGGGCGTCGTGTAGATTGGGTTGAGTCCTCCTCGGATTCATCTCCCTTCCTCCGTCTGGACAAACCTCGCCGGAGGTCGTCCAGGGCCAACGGCCTCGCCTTCCTGGAATGGTTGTCAAGATGGCATTCGCCGGCTCTGGGTCGCTTCGGGGCCCTGGAGCTTTCTGCTTTGTGATCCAGGTGGTTTCTTAGATCCTTGGTCTCCGCCTCATGGACGGGGAGCCCTCGGGAAAGGAATGAATCCCTCGACCCTCCGCCTGAGGCGGCAAACTCGTCGAGCCGGCTAAGGACGTTTACATTGTCCTTCTCCAGCTGACGTAATCTATCGCCAAATTTCTCTTCTATCACCTCTGCCAGCTGACGGGCCAAGGGGGCTGATCCTCCTGACCTGATCCCCATACTGGTTTGGGGGGTTACCCCCCTTGACCGAGTAGAGGCACTTTTAATCGTACTGGTGCGATCCCTCCCTCCGGGATGGCAGGGAGCTTGCATCTCATGACTCCTTTGGTGGGGTCCTTTCCCTTTTTGTCTGGTGTTCACCATGGTCACTGTTCTTTATAGAGAAAAGATTAGGAAAACTACTCGTTTCCCACAGACGGCGCCAGATTGTGCGTGCAAGATCCTGCACAATATAAAAAATATTGGGAACAGATCTCTCCCCTGGTGAACTCTGAGTGAGCCGGTTGGGTGGCCAAACACGCCGCTTGACACAGCCTGCGAGGTATGGTGGCAACCTGGAACGGCAAAAGAGGATCCTGGGAAAGGAAGAACTATCCTGTATGTCTGAAAGGTTTTCCTGGAATAAAGAGGAAACTAGTTAGAAGGGTGCCGAAGTGTTTTCCGGCGTATCCCCTCCGACGGTCTAGTCAGTCTTTGAATGAGGGAGAGGAAGAAGAAAACACTGAGAAAGTCTATATTGTAGTGGAGAGTTTGTGATTGCGTACCCGCTTTGCCTTTTGGGAGGAGTATTTATACCTTAGAAGCTCATGATTGCTGTCAGTGTGGTCAGTAGGTGATCATCAGGCACAGGTAGCGTGTGTATTGATTTGATGAGGAATGTCTTCTCGAATTGACTGCTCGGGGTCCCGAGCAATCAATGCTGAGTCGTCGGGACGCCGACGGTACAATATGCTCCTTTCAGGAAGGATGCAATAAATGCTCTGTAATAGGAGCATTTATTGCCTTTCATATCCGAACCTTACCGCATTGAATGCGGTCTCGTCAACAGAAGGGTGCAATTAATTGTTTGCTTTCCCAAGTCGCGTGTCAGCAACGACATGCGGTTTGTCTGCTTCTGATGTGACATTATTTGCCACGCGTCCATCCCCTATTGGCTGTGACGTCGGTATTCCAGCACGTTCTGACATTACTTGTGTTTAGACGAGGTCATGATGAATAGTCTAGACTGGCATAGGCTGATGCCCCGTACGTCAGTAGCTTTATCCGGGAGTAGAGGAAGCATCCAGGATGGAGTGACCCTCGGCACCGAGGAAAGGCTCGCCTCGGGGACCGAGGGTGGTATGTTCCCGAGCTACACGGCGACCGAGGACACGTGTTTGTATAATGCACCCGAATGTGTGATCCTTTAAGGGGTACCTCGGGGGAGAGGACGCTCTTCGCCGATGGTGCTTACATCCGGGCAACACTGTTTCCAAAAACCCGAGGACACGTGTCTTCATCTTAGGGCTTTTCAGAAGAGTCCCATCATGTTAGGTTCATGTTTGGTGGTTTTCGACACAAAACCGAAACCAACCCAATACATTTTACACCCTTAACTATACGCACTACTATTGTTTTTGATTAAAGAATTTCTAAACGCTTTTGCAATAATGGTATCTACTTTAGGTAAAAGAAATTTCCACCCAAAATTTAGTAGGTGGTGCATTCTCAGTCTCGGTAAAGTTCATCTCACTTGTTGCCATTATTCGTCAGTTTTCTTTTGAGGCCTATCCTGTAGTGGTACTCAAATTGGATCAATGATTTTTATAAAATTGTTGTTAGAATATTTGCGTTTGGAATGTATTTATAATTTTCTTAAAAAAATGACTATATTTATAATTTAAAGAATAAACAATAAATGACATATGTCAATAAAGTAAACTAGCCAAAGTGTATGCCACGTGACACACATTTAAATGATGCAGGAATGAGCAAGCCAGTCGACATGGCTTTTCAAATTCAAAAGGAAATAGTTACACTATAGCTACTATTTTGAAGAGAATGGTTAGTTATTTTGAAATTTAAAAGACTATTATTAATAAAAGAGTCAAGACTAATTGGCAAACTTTCGAAATTAATGGCCAAAATTTAAACAAGAGAAGATGACGGAAAGAAAACAGTCAGGAAACAAGTGTAACCGTCTATCAATAGAAGGTTCTTATAAAAGGGGCATCAATTACAAGAATTAAGACACGATAAAATCCATCAAAAAATCATGACTTGGCCATTTTTAGGAGTAGTGCTTAGTTTATTTTAGAATAGGAGTTAGTGTAGTTAAGGTCGATTCTTCAGTCTCTTGTAACTGGAATTACAATTTAGATTAATAAAAGTGTTATCTTTTGTTAATCAATATGATCCTTTTTTTTTTTTGAGTCTGTCAATTGAATTCATCCAAAGAAGTCTTAAAACAAAGCACTTGAACCCCATTCAAGCAATCGCCTAGAAAAGACTTCATTGAAGAGATCAAACCTGTTGATCATTGGAGAATTTGGACCAATAATTTTTGACACGCCCAGTGGGACAATAGTACTAATTTGGATCAAGATTGTATGAATTAGAAAACAATAGCTACAATGGAATAAAGTGAGCATATGGAGACAACACCTAGTGATGCCAATCATGTTAAAGGAAGTTCAAAGTCTTACTAATCAAAACCTATGGTCCAAGGGAATGGCCAACCTAGTGACCAGAGCAATGCATTGATGCAAGACTTTGTGCAAAACTTGAAACATGTATTGCATGCTTCTTATTTAAGCATTAGGCAAGATTTGATGAATGTCATGCTTGAATTGTTGAGTGGCCAGGCACTGCTTGATGTTATTTGTCGTATGCCCTAATCTCCGCACATCACCCTCAAATGTGTATATGACTTTTGTGTGTAGGGGAGTGTCATTCTCCCTCTAAAAAATGCGAGAAATGGGGTAAACGTGTGTGTGGGATGAAATGTGTGTGTGTGTGTACAAAAGTGCTCTCAAAGTGTAGAGAGACTTTTGAGGGTCGTGTTTTACATGAAATTAGTATTCCAAGGTTGTCTCCTCAGGGAAAGAAGGGAATTATGTTGAAGGTGATTTTGTGAAAAATAAAAAGTGTAAAATCTTTCGAGTTCGAGTTTTGGTGAGTGAAAATTTGTTATAAAAATATAATGAAAACAAGTGTCGGCTAATTCGAAGAGGTCATTCCAATGGAAATGTCAAATCAACTCAAGACACTTGTCTAATGGTGCTGAGATGTTCAATCAATTCGTAGGAAGCGAGTGACTAAAATGGAGGTGATGGTTCAAGCATACCTTGTGATAAGTCTACATTGTATCAATAACTCACAACCATGTTCACACGCAACCTAGTCAAACCAAACCGTTGTACACTACGAGGATGAATGAAAAAGAGTCGACTTAGCATATCCAAGAGGAATTCTCCCTTGAATTAGCCAATTTAAAACTTAGCTACTCATGTTTAATGCAAGAACATAAATGAAATAAAGAGACATTGTAAAAAAATGAAGATTGAAACTTGGATACTTAACCTATGAAGAAATGCATTTAATACTTATTTCAAAAGCTTGAAATGAAGGAAAATTCATACATCAATGACAGAATCTAACAAGTGTAACTAAAAATAAATGACATTAAAGACAATAAATGAAGTTTACATGAGTATTCAAGATGATTACAAGTGAAAATGGGTAAAGGGAATGCAAAAATCTCACTTCTCTCACTAAAAATTATATCTTCTTCCTAGAGTTTCTCTCTATATCTCTACAATGCTGAATAATGTCCAACCACACTTGCATTTTCGTCCATGGAGCTTTCTCTAGTGTGTGACAGGCTTCCTATTCATAGGAGGTTGACTTGATTGCTTGGGAAGGCTAGGACAAGCCTAGCCTACAACTCCCTTGGCTTTTCTCTTATCTCTTATCCTCATTAATGCAATGGCCTCCAAAGTCCAACTTGAAGTGAAGGGAGGCTTGTATGTGTGTAAGAGATGTCAGGGGACAAGTGGGAGAAATATAGGTGGGACCCCTAAATGGTAGAGCTTGAGTTGCAGGCTGTCTGGAATTTTCTAGGCAAAACTTTCTAGAAGGTTGAAGCAAAAAGGTTTGTGCAAGAACAGTTGAAAAAGTAGTCCAGACAGCAAAACCTTCCGAAAGGTTCTTTTCAGTAGACAAAACCTTCTAGAAGGTTTTGACAGTGAATAGGCAGACTAAATGCAAACTTTTCAGAAGGTTTATGGTCAAACCTTTCGGAAGGTTTTCATCCAATTTGTCTTTTTCTTGGTTCTTGCACCTTTCAATCCTTCCTTTGAGTTATTCCCTCATCTTTGTTGACTTTCATCACTATGATGGGTGCTTAACGCAATACATTTACATTTTTTCACCTACATTCACCCAAGATTACATCAAACGGTAGATTAACTGTATTTCTTTTCCAAATTTACAACAAAAACAAGTATAAAAGGGTATAATCACATACAATATATGCAATATTTTGTGCTAATCTGTAACGTCCCAAAATCCACCTTGGACGACATTACAATCTGTAAACCATTCACATCATGAGAACAACTAAATAAAATTCATCAAATAAAAAATTTTATTAATCAAATATAACATTTACAATATTATTCCAAAAGAATAGGCCAACCATGTCCATTACATCCTAAAAGAATGTGATCGACTATAATAATTACATATCAAAAGAATCACTTTTAAACTTGCAGCGGAATAATAAAAGATTAGTCTTGACATAATCTCAAAAAAAAATTTCTAGTCTAGCACCTAGAAGAGTATAACCCTAGACATCCACCTCGGGATCCACAAGCCCGTCTAGTGGAGCTTCCCAATGTATCGGTTCCTCAACTCCGAGCTCCTCCTCTAGACCACAATCTGAAAAATATAGTTTGTAAGGAGTGAGCACTAAACTCTGTAGCAACATTCCTATAATCCCGAACAAGGTTTAGAAAACATGTAAAACAGTTTGGTCTCACTTTTCAAAATATCATATATAACTTGAAATGAAACAATGGCAATTTATTTGATCTCAAGTGTACGTAATCGCAATAATTTAAATGAACAGTAAAACCAAGTTACAATTAACAACCATTTCCAACCATAACCATTTCCAACAAGCTCTTGTAGAGTCCCATACCTCTACAAGCTCTTGTAGAGTCTCATACCTCCACAAGCTCTTGTAGAGTCTCATACCTCCACAAGCTCTTGTAGAGTCTCATACCTCCACAAGCTCTTGTCAGAAATCGATTCCAAACAATAACAATAATCTCATATTTTCATGTATGTTGGTTGCTTCCTATGAATCTACACATCGACTCTACCTCGTTCACCCAATCATAACCACACAACCCACTTTAAGAAAGGCGTATACCGTCTTCCACGACATTAATGAATCCTTCCCAAGAAATGTATACTGACCCTAAACCTCGAACCTACGTGAACAATAGCGGTTGTTCCCACAATCAACAACTACTACAAGTGTTAAGAAACCATTTCACCTGCACTGGAATAGACTAACCTCTAACACTCTACGACAATGCTCGAATCTAATTCAAGTCCATCACAACAACCATATAAGAGATGCCATAACAACACATTTTCTTTAAAACACAAGGAAATTCAAAATCCTTAATTCTCACAATTTATAGTACAAGAGAACAATTTAAGAAAATAAACAAGAGATCATCACAACATCATTTTATTACTCAACACAAAACACTAAGGTTTCAAAGTCAAGAACAAAGGAAGAATCAAGAGGAAAATCCATTTATCTTGAAAAGCTAGGGTTTTATGACAAGAAAAGAAATCTCATGGTTATATAACCATAACTTTGTCTAAAACATGGTAATTGTAAGGGGTAGAAATCGCTACGGATCTCATCCCTCCACTTGAAGGATTCCGGCTGACCTGGCGGCACCGAGCCCCAGTAGCCTTTTACCTCTCTTCGCCAATAGGACCCTTTCCTAAGGCAATCCCACATCGGAAGAGAGTCGTCTTCCCCCCTGCCATATAAGTGAACATTTCCTATGGAGGAGGTATCCACTAGCGACCTGAGGGGGGAAGACGACTCTCTTCCGATGTGGGATTGCCTTAGGAAAGGGTCCTATTGGCGAAGAGAGGTAAAAGGCTACTGGGGCTCGGTGCCGCCAGGTCAGCCGGAATCCTTCAAGTGGAGGGATGAGATCCGTAGCGATTTCTACCCCTTACAAAAAGACGCCTTTCTGTAAGGGGTAGAACCCTCTACTAAGGATTTCGGCTTGACCTGGGTTAACCCACGCGGGCGACCCCCCAATAGCCTTTACCTCTCTTCGCCAATAGGACCCTTTCCTAAGGCAATCCCACATCGGAAGAGAGTCGTCTTCCCCCTGCCATATAAGTGAACACTTTCTATGGAGGAGGTACCCACTAGCGACCTGATCAGGTGCCTAGTGGGTACCTCCTCCATAGGAAGTGTTCACTTATATGGCAGGGGGGAAGACGACTCTCTTCCGATGTGGGATTGCCTTAGGAAAGGGTCCTATTGGCGAAGAGAGGTAAAGGCTACTGGGGCTCGGTGCCGCCAGGTCAGCCGGAATCCTTCAAGTGGAGGGATGAGATCCGTAGCGATTTCTACCCCTTACAAAAAGACGCCTTTCTGTAAGGGGTAGAACCCTCTACTAAGGATTTCGGCTTGACCTGGGTTAACCCACGCCGGCGACCCCCCAGTAGCCTTTACCTCTCTTCGCCAATATGACCCTTTCCTAAGGCAATCCCACATCGGAAGAGAGTCGTCTTCCCCCTGCCATATAAGTGAACACTTCCTATGGAGGAGGTACCCACTAGGCACTTGATCAGGTCGCTAGTGGGTACCTCCTTCATAGGAAGTGTTCACTTATATGGCAGGAGGAAAGACGACTCTCTTCCGATGTGGGATTGCCTTAGGAAAGGGTCCTATTGGCGAAGAGAGGTAAAAGGCTACTGGGGTTCGGTGCCGCCAGGTCAGCCGGAATCCTTCAAGTGGAGGGATGAGATCCGTAGCAATTTCTACCCCTTACAGTAATGATTGCAAAAATCTCACGGAATCATAATTTCATAGCATATACATATGATTAAGAGTGAAAATATACATATACATACATGTCCTAGCTTCAATGAACAAGAATAGAAGGAACCCTTACTTTGGTGTTCTTGAAGAAATCTAGGTTTTGATTCAATCCAAGACGCAAATCCCTTTTTGATCTTGTGTTTTTCTCTCTCTTTCTTTCTCTCTAAAGTTTCATAGGGTTTGAAGTGTTGAAATGAGGCTAAATGAGACGTCTTTTTGTATTTATAGTGGAAGGAGGACCGACTGTTCGCGACTTAAAAATTTCTGGAATCTGTCAGGCGTACCGGTACGGTATAGCTACTGGTCTGTGACGTACCGGTACACTTTGTCTGCTTCTGTCCATTTTCACCTGTTTCACCTATTTTCGATTTTCAATCCATTTCTAACCTTTCCAACTCTAACCCAAACTTATACAACATACTTTTGAACATCAAACCTGGTTGATACAATTTCTATTGCAAACGATTTCCTATATTTGTAAGCCAAAACTAAATTCTAACTACTATTTGCTCGAGTTTTACCATATTAACATTTCAAAAGAAATAATTTCTCGCTATTTACATCTATATGTATAAGGATAAAAATGTGGGGTTTACATAATCACACACCCTAACTTGAGTTTTGCTAGTCCCTAGCAAACTTCATTTCAAACCACAAGAATTAAAACTACGACAACATCCATTCATACAAGTAAATATTCAAACACTCAAAATACAAAAATCACATCGCAATTAAAAATAGATTTGTGCAATGATAAAATGTAACAATTGTGGTATTTTCATTGATCATTCTCAAAAGTTCAGTACAATGAGTTAGTGTTCAAAAACAAAACGACCAAACATCCTAGAGACACTTCTACTAGGCCGATGAACTAACCCTAATTGTACGACCTAAAATCAAATGACACAAAACACACAAGTCATCCTAATCACCCCCATCACCGTCATCATCAAAGGCGTCCCCATCCTCCATGCCACTCTCAGACTCACTCTCCTCATCATCATCATCCTTATCGGTCTCCCCCACCTCCATAGTCATAGAGGGTATAGGAGCTGAGGTCGATGGTCCAGTTGGAGGTGGCGGAGGTCCACTGGGATGGGCTCACCCGGGAATGTATGCTGGAATAACCTCGTCACCATCATCGATAACTCGTGCATAGTGGACTCCAGGGCATCCATATGCTGTGATATGGTGTGGGGTTAGGGCAAACGTAGAAGGTGCTGAGAAGGATGGCCCTGCTGTAGATGGCTTTGGTCTTAGTGCCCTGGGTCTCTCTCCCCCTGTCCTGGTTGCCCTTTTACTACTACTCGACCTCCCAATGACACCAGTGTCAGGGGGAAGTAGCGTGTCATGAGCGTAAGACTTCACCTTGGCGTGAGAGCACAATCGTGGGACGAGGTTGCCGAAGGGGAGATTCGCCTTCAGCTTTGCGGCCTTGGCAAACTCCTTATCTCCTCCCATATCAGTAATGCCATGTCAATTGCCTTCCTTGTCATAAAAGCGTGGAAAAGGGCAAGCTTCTCGATGTTTGGGCTCTTTTTGGATCCCCAGGGTATCAAATTATAGTGCAATGTCTTATTCATTACCCCATAGGCATGCTTGAGGCCCCCGACAAGGGTTGTCCCCTTAAAAGTGGTCAGGTCCTCATAGGTGAGCCTAACATAGTCGGTGAGAGTCCTACCCCCTTCAACATTATGTGGGTAGACTGGGTAGTAGGGGGAGGCCTCTCATATCCCATCACAATGGCAATCATATCAGGGGTCACCTCGAAGGTCTTCCCCCACACATTGGTCCTTAACACGCTCCCATCCTCACCTAACACCGCTAATTTCTTGTAAAACTCTCTACATTACCCAAATTGTAGCCCTTCACCTCCTCAAACCAAAGATTCAACCCACGTGCCTCAATCACCTTCACAACTTCATCATTTGGCCCAAGAGAGATTTTATCCACATACCTTTTGCACGTGACATTTTTTTCATCTATTCTTTGTCTACGTGCATCGTGTTTTGTCTTACTCCTTTTCTCTTTTCCGATCTTGGCTACTAGAGCCTTCTCCAGTCCTTTTGCGGGAACTAGTGCCCGCAGGTGGTGGGGTCTTAGGGCCCGTCATCTTGGTGCAGGCCATGAGGGCCAATAGTGCCCGTACATTAAGAAGTGTCAAAATCACCCAAAATAGCCTCACCATAGGCTCAAAAAACATCAACGGACATTCCACTCATACGTGCCATGGCAAAAGAGTTGAAGGTTTGAATGAACCCTAAGGGTGATTTGACATTGGGGGAAAAACTTGAGAAACTAGGGTTTTGTGAAAAACACCAAGATTTCAGCAAAATCAACTCAACACTCGACCTTAATCAAAAGATAAGTAAGCATTTGAAGCTTGGGTGAAGTGTTTTGAAGATTGGAAGAGAGTAGAAGGAGAGGAAAGAGCTTGGGAGCTTAAGAATTAAGGGAAATGTGAAGGGTTTCTCAAAATTCTAACTTAAAACCCTCGTTTTTAGCATTATGGGTAAGACATTTCGGAAGGTTTTACTTACTGCTGGGGCACCACTGTCTAGTAATGAAAACTATCAGGAAGGTCGATGACAACCTTCCGGAAGGTTTTGCCTTTGCTGCAAAATCATTCCTTTGCTCCAAAACTCATATCTAACCCAACTTTTTCAACTCCAACACATTTTAACACAAACTATGACATTTAACCTACCAAAAACTTGAACCACACATATGAACCACAATTGATTGATCATGCCCAAAGTTATTTATAAAATTGCAACATAATTTAAAATTTTGATGTTTTCAAAACATATAACATGGATTTCTGAATTTAACTATCAAAATGAATACCCAAAATGCAACACATAGATTCAAATGATAGGGCATTCCTAAATCTATCAAATATTGAGGGTTGAGCAATATTCCCCCACCCTTTAAGTATAGGGCTACGAAACACATTATTTAAATGTCTGAACTAAGCACACATGAGCATTATCATGACTTTAAATACTTTTCTAGAGTATACTTATACACAATTATTTTCAAACTCGTGTGTGTGTGTGAAATGAACATGTAATGGAAGCATTTACACAACATAGTTCACATTCACTTTGTCTATCCAAATTAAGCTTTGATGCAACCTCACCAAGGGTGTCCCCCAACAATGAATCACACTCTAGTTATCCTGACATGCTCTCCATGTGTACATGTGAGATATAATCTTGTGCACAAAACGAAGTATGCTCACATATAATTCAAAAATGAAGTTTATGCATGAAAATGAACACAACCTTGACATAATATCATGAAAGGAATGTTAGGGTACTGGATAGCAAAATCAACTTCTCTTTTATTTAAAAGTTTGCTTTTCTCATGCTTTCTCTAGACCATGTAGGACTTTCAAGGGTTGTAATGAGGCCTTAGGGCGATATTGAGGCAAATGAAAGAAAGGATATAGGATAACAAAGAGGATTGTTCTGAGTGCATGACATTTATTTCAAAAACATCTCCTTTTTTATAGGATTTTCAGTCTACACCATAACCTCACTCTTTGTTTCTTTTTCTTCTTCTCCTTAACATTTTCCTTTTTTTTTTCTCTGATCATTCTTTTTTCTTCCACCCTTTTTCTCTCCCTTTTCTTGGATTCGTAATTCTTTTTCATTCAACATATGAATTCCGCATTCATCATCCCTTTTTTGGATTTTCACATCGCCATTCCTTCTCTTTTATGTTCAATCATGGTTAGCTCTTCGAACAACCAACGTGTGGTAAATTTTTATCATTTTGCACTGGCTTGGTTAAATGTGTGGTATGGAAACAAGTTTACAATTAAGGTTCAATCATGGCACTAGGGATAAACTTCACAAGAAAAAGGCTAAGGCTCAAAGTAAATCAAAGATAACCTAAGATCATTTCTAGATAGGCATGGGGGAACATTGTACAAATCAAGACAAAATCAATCAACTACCCAAATGCACCTAACCAAAACAAGCATAATGAGATTATTGAACAAATTTGGAGCTTGAAAAAATTGTTCTTTGAGTAAATGGAAGTTTCCTTAAAAAAGGATTGACACTAAAGTTCTCATGAGTACTTATTTCATCTCCACTATGCATGTCAAGCACTAAAATGTAAACTCAATCCGTAAATTGTCAAAATTACACATTCAAGGTGCACTTAAGGTTGAGTTCAAAAGCAAATACATATGTGATACTCGCACATAGAATAAACTTCTATAATGTGCTCATGTATTCAAGGTTCAACGCAATGATCAACATACCAACAACACTCTAAATAGGGAAATACAGATCAACACTTAAATATTTTTCACAAAAAATTTCAAATTTTTCACATAATTTGCAACTAATATAAACAAAAATATGTGTGATATGTGAAAGGTGAATTTCACCACAAAATTGGTATTATCAACAAAAATTTTCACAAACATTGGTGTATTATACAAATGGTGCACCTCACCCCTAACTTGATTCATGCATTGTCTTCAATACAACAAAAAAGATATGATAAGCAATGAAAGATTGTAAAAAGAAGAGTAAGGTTAGGGAACACCTCGCACTGGAGCTTTGACAAATACATCAATACTTGTAACTAAGAAAGATAACACTATATGCAAAGTCAAAGTAAGTAAGCATAAACAGTCAAAGAAAATAATGAACAACTATACACTAAAGATCATAAGGACAATTATTACTCCAACAAGTATGGGTAAACCGGATCCACCAATTCTTCCTCCACCCATTGACATTCAAATCCCTCAAAAAATGGCTTAAGTCTTTGGCCATTGAGCTTGAATGTCTTGCCATCTTCGGGGTTTGTGACTTCTACAGCTCCATTGGGGTAGGCCACTTTGACAAGATAGGGGTCATTCCAATAGGATCGGAGTTTCCCTTGAAAGATTGAGAGACAAGAATTATATAAGAGCACTTTTTATTCAGGCTCAAATGATTTCTTTACAATGAATTTATCATGAAAGATCTTAGTCCTCTTTTTTGAAATTTTAGAGCTCTCATACACAATGCTTCGAATCTCTTCCAATTCATTCATTTCAAGCTTCCTATTTTCTCTGGCCATTCTCATGTTGAAGTTCAAGGTCTTTATGGCCCAATAGGCTTTGTACTTCATCTTAACCGGCAAATGACAAGCCTTTCCATAGATTAGCCTATGGGGTGACATGCCTAGAATAATTTTGTAAGCAGTGGGGTAAGCCCATAGGGCATCGGTTAATCTAAATGACCAATCTTTTCTCTAGGATGTTTTTGATTTTCTTATTGGCCAACTCCGCTTGGCCATTGGTTTGTGGGTGATATGCAGTAGACACCTTGTATGTGATACCATACTTATGCATCAACGATGCAAATGACTTATTACAGAAGTGCGATCCACCATTGCTTATCATTGCACGAGGTATCTTGAACCTCAAAAAAATGTTCTCTTTGAGAAACTTGACCACAATCCAATGGTCATTGGTCTTGGTTGGGATAGCCTTCACCCACTTGGACATGTAGTCAACTACCAGCAAAATGTACATGTAGTCAAACGACATGGGAAATGGACCAATGAAGTCGATGCCGCAACAGTCAAATATCTCAATAACAAGTACTAGGGAGAGAGACATCATGTTCCTTCGGGTCACACTACCCAATCTTTGGCACCTGTCGCATTCTTTACAAAATGAAACACATTCTTTATTTAATGAGAGCCAATAAAAACCTGAATGTAGAATCTTTGCCAAAGTCTTTTTGGAAGAGAATTGGCCACCGCACGCTTTCGAGTGGCTGAATGCAAGGAAATCTAGTCGTTCATTTTCTGGTATGCATCTCCTCATGACTTGGTCAAGACAGTACTTGAACAGATACATGTTGTCAAAGTAAAAGTACTTTACATTTGCCATAAACCTTCGTCTATCTTCTAGGCTCCGGTGCAATGGTATTTGTCCTATAGCAAGATAATTACATATGTCAGCGTACTAGGGACAAATAGAATGAATAGAAAGTAAATGCTCATCAGGAAAAAGGTCAGGGATAAGAATGTGCTCATCGGCCTTTTGCACCACAAGTCAGGATAAATGGTCCGCCACCACATTCTCAACTTCTTTTTTATATTTGATCGTTAAGTTGAATTCTTGTAGGAGGAGTATCCACCTAATGAGTCTTAGTTTGACATCCTACTTAAACAAAAGATACTTCAAAGCAGAGTGATCAGTTTAGACTACTATAGGTGAATCAATGATGTAAGACCGGAATTTATTCAATACAAATACTACTGCTAGCAACTCCTTTTCGATGGTGGTATAATTCATTTGTGCCTCATTAAGGGTTTTGCTAGCATGATATATTACATAAGATCTCTTGTCTTCCCTTTGACCTAGCACTGCGTCGACCGCATAATCACTTGCGTCGCACATGAGCTCAAATGGTAAATCTCACTTGGGTGGTCGCATAATTGGAGGCGTAGTAAGCACGTTTTTGAGTTTTTCAAACGATGTCTCACAATTACCTGACCACACAAATGGGACATCCTTGGAAAGTAAGTTGGTCAAGGGTCGAGCCAATGGACTAAAGTCCTTTATAAAACGACGATAAAAATCAGCATGACCAATAAACGACCTGATATCTTTGATGACCGTCAGTATGGGGAGGTTAGAAATTGCCTCAACCTTTGATTTGTCGACTTCAATCTCCTTTGCCGAAACGATGTGTTCGAGCACAATTCCTTGTGTCACCATGAAGTGACACTTCTCCTAGTAAAAGACCAAGTTCTTCTCTTCGCATCTTTCAAGAACTTTCTCCAAATTCTCCAAGCATCCATCAAATAAATCTCTAAAAACTGAGAAGTCATCCATAAAAACTTCAACAATTCTCATATTACTGAAAATTTCCATCATGCAATGTTAAAAAGTCTCTAGGGCATTACACAACCCAAAAGGCATGTGTTGGTACGCAAAGGTACTGTAGGGGCAAGTGAAGGTGATCTTTTCTTGATCCTCCAATGCGATCTCAATTTAATTGTAGCCGGAGTACCCATCCAATAAACAATAGAACAAGTGTCCAACTACTCTTTCAAATACTTGGTCGAGGAATGGCAAAGGGAAGTGATCCTTTATTGTGCAAGAGTTGAGCTTTTGATAGTCGATACACACTCTTCATCTGGTGATTACCTTAGTCGAAATCAACTCATTATCCTCATTTGCTACCACAATGATCCTCAATTTCTTTGGTACCACTTGAGTGGGACTCACCCATTTACTGTCGGTAATCGAAAAGATGATGCCCACATCAAATAGTTTGAGTACCTCGTCTCTCACCAAATCCTTCATAATTGGATTCAACCTTCTTTGTGGTTGTCGAGACGGCTTGGAATCTTCCTCAAGGTAGATGCGGTGTGTGCAAATGAGGGGGCTTATTCCCTTTATGTTGGTAATTGTCCAACCAATCGCTCTCTTGTGCCTCCTCAATACTCTCAAGAGATCCTCTTCTTGCTTCACCTCTAAAGTTAAGCTTATGACCACTGGGAAGGTTTTGTCATCCCCGAGGTGTGCATACTTGAGATTGGATGGTAATGGCTTCAACTCTAAAATGGGATTTTGTACGGTTGATGGAAAGACCTTTTTCTCTTGATGTGGAAGCTTCTCAAATGTAGGGGTCCATTTTTCTACACCGTTCAAACTCTCCGGTTCCTCTTGATCATCAACCTCTTTCTCCCCAAACTCCAATGTGCTCAAAAGCTCCAAGTGCTCCTCTACCAATGTATCAATCCTATTAATTTCTCGCACTTCCTCATCATCCCCCAGTTGTTTACACAAATTAAACACATTGAAGTCCATAGTTATGTTCTCAAAAGTAAGCTTCATTAGTCAATTCTTGCAATTAATAACAACATTAGAAGTAGCAAGGAACAGTCTTCTTAATATGACGAAAATTTGTGAACTAGGGTTAGCAACCGGGTGAGTTTCAAGCACAATAAAATCGACAAAAAAATAAAAATTATCCACTTGCACCAAGACATCCTCAGCTATTCCCTCGGTGTTTGAATGTTTCGGTCCGTCAATTTAAGAGTGATTGGAGTTGGCTTCAACTCTTTAAGTTGGAGTTGTTGGTACATCAAATAGGGGAGGAGGTTCCCTATTGTGAGGGTCTTTGAACTTTGGCAGTGTGTTTGTTCTCAAGATTGATCTCACTTGCTCGGTAAGGAATGCCTTCTTGTGAACATTCAATATCTTATTCACTGTGCACAAGTCTTTCAAGATCTTGACACATGACGAAATTTGTTTTATGGCATCGAGAAGTGGGATGTTGCTCTTTGCCTTCTCAATTATATCAGAATAGTTGGCCACCTTCATGGGTGGCTTCAAGCTATTGGGAAAAGGAGCGGGGATGGGACATGCATGGAAATTTTCATCAACCAATTTTTTTTTCTCAGTCACCTCACCACTCTTTGAGTCACCCTTAGTCTCTTTCACTAATGGCAATGTGGTATTGGGTGAGACTTTTGACCCAATAGTCTTGTCTATTTGTTTGCCACTCTGAAGGGTGGTGACCGCCTTGAGTTGCTCATAACTCTCCTTTATGGGCTCCAATGACTCAATCACATTTGGCTTTTAGGGTTCTCTTGAGGTTGAACGGAGAATTTTCCTTTCTCTTGTTGTGATATCCCTATAACATTGGTTAGTTTTGTAACTTGAGCCAAAATGTTATTGTTAAAGGCAGTTTGGCTTTGGATGAAATTATAAACCACATCGTCCAAATTCTTCTTTTGGGGAGGTTGGTATGTGAGAGGATTGGATGTTTCTTGTTGACCATAACCTTGTGGAGGTGGACTCTTGGAAAAATTTTATGGAGGTGGGTTCAGTGAATACCCTTGTGGATTGGACCGGGGGTATTGAGAGCTAGATGACTGATCTTGACCTTGACCTTGGTATTGACTTTGCTTAGGAGGCATGAAAGGTGAGTATGAACTAGACCCATGAGAAGTGGGATTCTCATTTCTCTAACTAAAGTCTGGGTAATTAATTCAACTCGGATTGTAAGTGTTTGAGTGTAGGGAGAATGATTGCCTCGTTTGGTTAAAGGCATTAACTTGCTCATGGTACACTTCCTTAAGTGCCGAAATATTAGGGAACTCTGATATGAAATGTTTTATACTCTCACAAATTGAGCAACCCTTCTCGGTCTTTGAAATATTGGACACCTCATGTCTCCTATTGACTTCTAAACTTTCCACTCTCCACGACAACTTGGTGATTTTAGAAAGCAAATCTTCCCGGACCCTCAAATCATACATCCCTCCCCCATGTGATTGATTACTACCTGGAGAAGATCTCGGTATATCGGCGGGATTCGTGATATCCTAAGATTGTGCATTTTGTGCAAATATACTAAAATAGTCTAGCACCTCATCGGGGTCCTTGTTTAAGAACTCCCTATTTCACATCATGTCAATGAATTGTCGATGACCCGGTGTGATCTCTTCATAGAAGAAACTCACCAATTTTCATGATTTAAAACCATGATGTGGAATAGATTGTAGTAATTTCTTGTAACGATCCCAGCATTGATAAAATTGCTCATTGGACTTTTTTGAAAAATTTTGGATTTTCTTTTTAAGAGCGGTGGTTTTAGACATTGAAAAATATTTGTTCAAAAATTCAGAAAGCAATTGTGCCCAAGAGGTTATGGATTGAGGCCTCAATGAATTAAATCACGTTTTTGCTTTATCCTTAAGGGAAAAGGGAAACAATTTCAAGTGAGCTATGTCTTCCATAACACGATTAGAGAGAAATGTTGCAACTATAACCTCAAATTCCTTAATATGCAAATATGAATTCTTCCTTTCAATTCCGTGGAATTGAGGAAGTAGTTGCAACATTCTCGGCTTAACTAGGAAGGCATGAGCTTGGACCGGTAAGAGAATGCATGAGGGGGTAGTGCTTCTTGTAGGTTGAAGGTAATCCCTCATTGACCTCGTCAGAGGATCAATTTGGATGTTATTCTCTTCATTCCTAGGAGGAAAATGCATTCTAGGATTTGGAATTCTAGGGTCTTGCACTCACATTGGCACCTAAATCTGCAAATTTGTCACTGGCATCCTCGGGTGGGTCTTGGTCAACATTCATGTTGGGGCCTAAGGATTGTCTAACCAATCTATTTTGGTCGTCTCATCCTTACATACAAACAATATCTATAGATGAAAAGATAAATACTCAAAAGTATACACAAGGAGAAACGTATCTCGACTTGTGATGAAAATCATGAGACTTACCTTCGTTGTCCGAAAATTACCTTCTAAATTCAACGCTTTACCTTCCAACAACGGTGCCAAAAATGCTTGATGTTATTCATCGTATGCCCTAATCTTTGCACATCTCCCTTAATGTGTATATGACTTTTGCATGTAGGTGAGTGTCACTGTCCCTCGAAATGATACGAGAAATGGGACAAACGTGTGTGTGGGATGAAATATGTGTGTACAAAAGTGCTCTCCAAGCGTAGAGAGATTTTTGAGGGTCGTGTTTTACTTGAAATTAGTGTTTCAAGGTCGTCTCCTCAGGGAAGAAGAGAATTATGTTGAAGGTGATTTTGCGAAAATGAAAAGTGTAAAATCTTTTGAATTTAAGTTTTGGTGAGTGA
>CAUOFW020003326.1:0-38199 GCA_963454935.2 Ilex paraguariensis | reverse complement strand
TTTCTGGAGTATTTTCTCTCTATTCATTTTATCTTAAAGCATGCATTTTATTTTAATCAATACACTTGATGAGCCCAAATCTAATTCGGTCAGGCGTAATAAATTAAGTTAGCCCAAATCAGCTACAAGACAGGTTCAAGTCTAATTCATGGATTCGGCCCAGTCAAACATTCAAGAAGTCCAAGAAGAATTATAGTACATGAGGAGCAATTATCGGGATACTCCTTTCAAATATTAAGGCAACCTTTTATGACAATTACCTTTTGTAGACACTCAAAGAATTAATATCTGTGTCCTCAAGTCACCGCCCTAACCAAGGTCTTGTGCCTATAAATTGTAAATCCTCTATACATAAGAGGACCCATTGAGCTCCAGCTCTACACCTCTCTACACACACATAACTTTTCGTTCTCCTAGTTATTGTATTTCTCATGGAGCTAACAATTGCTCTCTCTCCCTCGTTCACCTTATTTCATCAAAAAAATCCTCCGGGCACCGTTACTGTTTTTCAGAGTGGAGTAGGTCATCAGACCAAACTGCTATATATCTACATATTGACTCAATATTTATATTACTGTCATTAATTGTTTTATTAACTGTCCATTAATTACATTTTATCACACACTCGACTGTTGATCTTATACTAGACTATTTTGTGCATCATCACACTTCTCAATATCAAATAACTCTACTAATCCACATACATATCTCTCTCTCTTATTTTATCTCTGTTCATTTTAATATTAAATTGTGTAATTAAAAAAATAAATTATTATTTAAAATATAAATATCACGCAATTATTGAATTATAGAATATTTTCAGGCACAAATTATTGCTAATTTTCAAATATAATAACCCTAAAAAATGTATGGAATACCTAAATAAAAGCAAAAGGCTCATATGTAATTACAAAAAGCAAAACTCAAATGACAAAATATCTAAATGAGAAAAATTAGGAATGCCTTTTTTTTTTATAGGGTGTTTAGGCTTGCCAACTACTCCCTTGAACTCGGCGATTAGTCATGTAGCTTGAGTTGGGTTAGAGCATGCCCAAAAGATATATTTGGATGACAGGATTGAAGTGGATTGAATATCTAAAAATATATCATTTCCTATTCAATGCAAAACACTCAACTGTCATCCGAATAGGATATAAATTGGTGTATCCAGTTATTTCCTCTATTTGGGTAAATTATATATTTTTGTAGAGCTCATGGATAACAGTGATGTAGTTTACTTTCATTGACTATTATACTTTTATTCTATCCAATCCACTATCATGTTTAGTTTATAAATTAGTCTCCAAACAAAAAAAAAAATACACTTTCACATCTATTTTTTAACAACTCATTCAATATAAAATAAATATTTTTGAATATATTGTAACCATTAAAAATATACATCATCAACCATTCAAGTTAACAATATAAAATGTTTAAAAAAGCACATTGAATCAATTCTTTTTTTTTTTTCCAAATCGTTCGCATGTTTTAGTTAAAGCACATTAATTCTTTTTTTAGTGTCATTTTTATGTTCATGCACTAAAAGATTTTTTCATGCACCACACGATTTTAAGAAGCTTATGGGAGGACAATAGTTCAAAAACAATATATATATACTACTGTTATGTGTATATATATATATATACACATGTACCTATACTACTGTCATTTGATTTTTTTTTTAAACGGGTACTGTCATGTAATTTTATTGTTTTTTTAGTCTAAGTACTGTCATGTGCCTTTTAGTTTCTATACTACTGTGATATAGTTTTTTTTTTTTTTGGGAGCATCAAAAGATTATAAAATTCATTCAAGTAGGAAACGTTTGTTACAATCAGACAAGAGCAAAGCTTTTAACTCTAGTGGGGGACAACTAACCCAATTCACAACAACAGAACTGGATAAAGCCGAAACTGTCACCCAATAAGCTGCTCTATTAAAGCCTCTTGGCTTATATGAAAACCTAAAATCAAGGTGTCTAGCAAAAACACTAATAATCCTTCACAATAGCAGAAATTTCCCAAGGAGGGATCCCTTCAGTTGTGCTGAGCTTGACAGCTTCCTGGTTATCACTCTCAATTGTACAGAACCGAATCTGTGATGCAGTTGCTAATAAGCAGGCTTCCCTTACTGCTACCGCCTTTGCACAAAACTGATGATAGAAATTAGAGAGAGAGAGAGAGAGAGGAACTTACCTAGCGAAGCAACTGCAGGATGGAAAATGGGTAGCGCAACAAGGTAATTTAGTAATTTGAATTAGTTATCCTGCTAAAAAAAATATCTCAGCTCTCTCCTTGGGTTTCATTTAACTCATATTGATAAAATAAATTTGACTTTTAAACCGAGTTGAGATCAAATTTGAATAAAATTTTTAATGTTTTTTTGACGAACCAAATGTGGGATATATGAGTCTCATCTATTTTTTTATCCTATCTTTCTAGAGTTATCCCCCTTTAACAATCCGATCCAAACATATCTCAACAAAAAAAAAAAAAACAGCAATGTTCACATATAAAAATAAATACAAAAAAAATTCATTACCGTTGGAAACAATTCATTCAAAGTAAATAGACAGAACATGGGTAATTAGATGTTTATATATATGTTACAATCACAAAATTAAATATCTTTGTTACCATGCATCGCACGTACACCCAACTACATAATTAAATCACAAAGTCCAAACAACATGAAAGTCTTCCGCCTATGATGATGAGCCATCTATCACAATGACTTCCATATCACGAAGCATTTTACCGCCTTCAATTGTTGGGTTCTCACAAGTTTTCTTGATAGAATGTTCCTTTGCAAACTTGTTTCCCTATATCGCATATGTGCACGATAAAACACCCATCCATTTGCATGTCAAACATGTGTAAATAAGTGACACCTTTCCATTTGCAAGTTGATACATACTAAAATGCATAACCAAAAAAAACAAAGCAGTAGATGTACGAATGTAGCAGTTGCACAATCCAACCTTCAATGAAACATGAACAAAAAATAAAAACTAATAATCATTTTCACATGAATCTGCAAGTGGAATACCTATGTACAAAAAGTAAACAAAATTGAGCACAAACAATTGAAGACGTTCACATAGCAAATAGTTCAAAGGTTTCTGGGCAAACCTTTTCACTATGCATTACAAATGAAATTGACCACTTTATACAAGCAATTTCAAGTATATTTTTTATAGGACCAATCATATAAGCATATTACAGACAAAATTATCTCAAAAAATTTCAAAATCTTTCTTCAAAACTTCCAATATAAAAGAACCAGCGATACACATACCTAAAGACACGATATTTCTTAGCATATTTGGGCAAATTGTGGTCATGTGGTAGCACAGATTATGGGTTTAATTCACTAATCATAGACAAGGCCGGCTCAACAGTAGAGCCAAAAAAGCATGAGGTCCTACATATAAAAAAGGTCTAAAATTTTAGAATTCAATAATAAAGTATAGATCATTCATTATAATTTAACTTAACAAAAAAACTCTTAAAAGATTACGTCAAAAAAATAAAATTTAAAATTTACGTCAAAAAGTGCAATCCACCTCACACATGCACATTTATTAAAGGATAAAAAAAGGGTTAACACTTAAATTAAAAAGTATAAAAAATATTTCTCTTCCAAAAAAATATTATTTATTAAACTCAATTTTGTTTTCATTTAAACACAAAAATACCAACTAATTAAATTGTTCATTCTCATAAATGATTCACAATAAAAACTAGTTAAGATAAAAAAAATTTCAATAATGTTTAATATATATTAGATGCCTAAATTACTAAAAAAACAAATATATGTGACACCATATTGTAATATTGAATATATTTATTGTAATAATATCTTATAACAGTCAATGAAAAAATGCATAAAATATAAAATATTACATATATTACTTTTACTCCTTGTGCATCATACAGTAATCAATCTGTTTCACTTAATCGGTTCTATGAATGAACACTTGACAGTGAGGGACGAGCAAAGACTACAATTGTTGCGAGATGTACAGATACTTTAATCTTTTAAATAAGAGGAGGCACAACAGGGCCGGCCCTAGGACCCAACCATTAAAAAATTTAGAGATCCAGTTTAATTTCCAGCCCTTTGTTTTAGCTTTAAGTTTTAAGGTAGTTAAAGGCCAAATATATTTCACAAGTTTATCTAAAGTGTTATAGAAAACTCTAAAATATAACAATATTTTCACAAGTCTATGTAAAATCTTTATAGAAAGTCTTAAAATATAACAAAGTCTTCTAAAATTAAATGCCTTTTAGCTTTAAAAATAACAATCTCCCTAAAATTCTTTTCATTAATTTTTCCTCCACTCTCACCGCTTTTCTCCAACTCTTTCTCTCCTTTCTAGTTTCATTGTCTTCCTCTGGTTTTTTGTCCGTATTTTTAGTTATGTTTTTATTTCTTTAAGACTTTATTCAATTTATCTGTAAGATCTTGACTTTATAATTACACTCAATTTATTGTTTGATCCTGCTCGATCCAAAACCACTAAAACTTTGAAAATAAACCATATTGTCTCGGTTTAGATCCTAAATTGTGTTGGGCCGCCATTGATCATAGACTTGATTCTTCGTAGCCATTTAGACAATTATTAGCATTCATGGATCAAATTGCCTATTGTGGTCATGCGGGGAAGGGGTGGGTGGGTGGGTGTGAAAAATGGAGTGACAACAAGAAGAAAAACTGATCATGTTCCTTTGCCATTAAACATGTTCATCCGAGATGCTTGAGTGAGTGAATGAATCCACAAAAGATAGCCTCTTGTGGGAGAGAGCACCATGATCCCATTCCCAACCACTAAAAAAAAAAACAAAATCAGATCCCTTACCAACCCCCTCTGTTAGAACGACCAGCGACCTAAGCCGTTGCTACCCTCCACTAGCAATTTTGATAAGTTCGTTAACGAAAACCTTGATAAGTTCCAAAGCAGTTCATCTTCGTCGCCTGGTGTGAAGTGGCGCTTGAGGTCAATTGATAGGGTGCCCATGGGTGGGGTTAGCCCACTTGAACTCGGGCCTAATATTTTTTAATGGAGGGTTTGGGCCTACATAAGCCCATTAGTCAGTCCAAAAAAAAAATTACACTGAAAAAAAAAAATAACCATTGAAAGTTAGGTGGTATATTCTTCTTAAAAAAAAAGTTATTTATTTAAATACTAAGTTGAGTGATCTAGCATATTATTCATTATTTATTATTTATTTTTTTATTTATTTTGAATCTTTTTTTACTTAAAAATGTAATTTACAAAAATATTAAATTAATTTTTTTTTAAATGAAGATGTATATGTATAAAAAAGGCCCACGCTAGTGGGGGCGGGTTGGGTTGCGAGTAGCATGCCTCTATTCGAAGCCCAGCCCGGCCTACTTGATAACTAAATCGGGCAACGGTTTGAGCCTACTCTACTTAGACCCAGCCCAAAAAATAATTCATGGGCCCAACCCATTACCCATGGACACTCATATCAGCGTATAATATGTAAGGATTCGTAACCCATCTCCACGGTGGGTTTCAATTAACCGGTCTATTTTTTTTTTAATCAGAATTAACCGGTCTAGGAAAGTTAATAAAATTTTTATCCAACCTCACTTTTTGATTCCCAAACAAGGGAGATATGGAACCCACTGCCATGTTAACCAACTTTAACCCATTATTCAAATATACACCTACTAACGGTTTGGAATGTCTCTACTTTATCAGCGAGGCCTTTCTTCTTTTGTTTATTAATACTTTGCTTGGAACATCCATATTGTAATAATTCTTTTCTTGGAACAGTGACATGTCCTTTATTCTTTTGGTCCGTCTTACCTTTTGTTGGTTCATTATTTTAATATCAATATCGTGTTAAGTTGCTAAAGCTGGTATTAAGTGCAAATGATGTTAAATTAGTCTCATCCTATGTCACAATGCTTGAACCAATGAACACATTCTTATGGTTGGCAATATTAAGTATAATTGATTAATCAATCTCAAAATCACCAGAAAATTATTAGATATGAATTTAACTTTAAAAATTCAGAATGTGCAGTGGACCTATTTCATTAATAAGTCACACATGAGCCCCCATTAAACTAGCATCTGATCCCATGCGATGCACGGATTATTCCTTTCCCTGCTCAATCCCATGCTTCACCCTTTACTTTTTTCTACTCATTATTTCATAAGTTAGAAAATACTGTAGGAATTATTAAATTTTAAATTTGATGTTTTAAAAATAATTTTAAATAAATGGTGGTTAGAGGGAGTTTATTGGTAGTTATTTAGGGAAATTATTTGAGTCATTTGGTAGAATTTGATTGGAGGATAAAAAATTTAATAATTTAAAATTTTTAAAAATTAAAAAAAGTAAGAGAGAAAATTTCTCACAGTCTCTCCCTAAAAAAATAATTATTAACGTTACATATTATCAATCCCAGCTAAACACATTCAGAAGGAGAAGGAAAAAAGAACCACGTACGTAATAACTCTGTGAGACACGTTTGTTTCCGCTTTTGGCCAATTCCTACATTTTCAATAGCGTCCTTACCCTCCGGAGCAGTGGATTTTATGGGATTGTTTGTTTAACTGGAAAAAAATAAAAAATTTGATTTGAGTTGATTAAAATTTAAAATTATCTGAATACACCTTCTATCAGATTAAATACCTTAACTAAAATATAATTTTACTAAATTGCCCTTGATTTATTTTAGAAAACAATTCATCAATACCTCCTATAGATAGATATATCTTCAATGAGATCCTCTATAGTTTATGAATTTTTTTACTCATTAAAATTTAGGTTAATTAAAATTCAATTTGAGTTGATTAAAATTCAAAATTCAGGCCGATTAAAATTCAATTCAAGGCAATTAAAATTTATTTTTAATCAAATTTTAATCAACACGAGTTTTAATACGTAAAAAGATACAAATTTTAATCGACTCAAATTTTAATGGGTAAAAAATAAATTTTAATCAACTTAAATAGAATATTAATTGGCATAAATTTTAATAAGTAACAAAATATAAATTTTAATTAACTTGAATCGATTTTTAATCGATGCTAATTATTTATGTTGAACTCAAATCGATTCAAATTTTAATGTGTAATTTTTTTTTTAATAGGCTAGAATTTTAATACTTAAAAACAATAAAATTTAATTAGATCGAATTGAATTTTAATTGGCAAAAATTTTAATATGTAGAAAAATAAATTTTAATCAACTCAAATTTTTATGATTAAAAAAATAAATTTTAATCGGCTAGAAATTAAATCAAATTTTATGTAGAAAATTTTTTTAGAGTTTATGTTGGGACAATTTTGGTATTATAAATAATTTTTTTTGCTAGAAATAATAGTTTAACAACAAGGGGTGTCAGTGATGTTTTGAATAATAGAGGAGGGTGTTCTTAAAAATATAATAAATTATAAGAGATGTGACTAAAATTTTCTCCAAAAAATTTATAACTTAACTTTAAAAATTTGTAATTTTTGGTACAGTACAGCCGGTAACCCGGCGACATGACGATCTCAAGTGGTGTTTACCGTATAATTTATTTTGTTAGACACAAATGCAAATATAAAATATTTTATATCTATATTATTTAACAATATATAATAATTTGTATATAAACGTAACATTATTTGTGTGATATACATCACCAAACGGTGTCGGATGATACCTGCCGAGCACACAATATTTATAATTTCTATTGCTGGTACTGCAGTGATGCATACACTTGCTTTACTGAAGGAGCTCTCTATAAATTCAGTGCATTCCTTCACTTCTTTTTTTTCTCACACTTGCCCAAAAACAATCACGTCATTCAGCTCTTAAACTGGCAAGTTTGTGCACCACCACCACCATGATCAGCGCCAACCGCCGCAGCGAAGCTTACAGCTACGCTTCACAAAAGACACTACAAGCAAAATCATACTTCTGCTGCTTCTGGAGAGAGGGCGGCGCCACCCAATTATACGACCGCGGCGACACCATCCTCCACTTCTTGGCCATCTCCGGCAACGACGAAGTCATCAAAGAACTGCTTGGCAAACGCCTGCTGACCGGTGCTCAGCTCATGAAGCAGAACGATAGGGGAGACACGGCGCTGCATGAGGCGGTGAGGTACGGTCAAAAGGAGATTGTAGAGATGATGGTGAATGAGGAACCAGGACCAGGAGGGTTGGTTTTGGTGCGGAATGAGTTGGGAGAGACTCCTCTTTATGTTGCTGCTGCTTCTGGAGAGATTGAAATTTTCGAGTTCCTTGAAAAACACTGCCAAGAAATCATAAGTCAGAGGAGAAACGACGGCTCCACTGTTCTTCATGCGGCGGTGATAGGAGAACATTACAGTAAGTTTAGCTTTTTTATTTATTTATTTCTTTTCACCCATCGCGTGAGCAGCGGCCGAACTTCTTACACTAACGTAAGAGTTTTGAGTCTTACCGCCTACATTGAGGTTTCATTATTAACCATTGTTTTATACTAATTTAGTTAACTTCGTTCGTAACAAGAGTGATCGACACAGTCAAAAATCTTATAATTCTATTAGTAAGAAGCGTTCGAGTAGCTCTGAACGCTCTCCTTTATCTCTGTTCTTTTTATGTTTAACCAAAAAAAATAATTCTTTATTTTTATTTTTATTTTCTATACAATTGTTTTATTCTTAGTTTGATACACTTTGAAATAAGACATATACAAAAATTAACACGACTGATTCATCACAATCTTTTAATTAGGTGGATGTCCCAATAAATACTAAGTTTGATTGTCAAATCTAATAATGATAAATGATTAGAACTATTATTTAGGTCAATAAATTAAATTTAAATAATATTATTCATATACAAATAATTAATACTTGTAAAACTTAAAAACAATCTAATTTGTTAACATAATGATGTCATAAGTGATATAATCTTGACGAAAAAAAAAATAGCTACAGTCACAACAATAATATTGAACCATATTATTGTCGTATCATATATAAATATGGATATGTGTGTATTAGATATAGACACACACACATATATATCTATATAATAAAATACAAAACAATTTAGATTTCAAAAAATAAATAAAATAATTTTTATTTTTTACAATTGAGATCATTTTAAATTTTACTTTGAAATTAATTCGACGGCTAATATTGACTCCCCAAATTTAATAGAAAAAATAACCCCTAAGAGTGTGTTTGAGGTGACTTTTTAGAAGTGCTTCTAGAATTTATAATCTATACTATTTATAAATGTCAGCATCAAAAACTTTTAATTTTCTATTTTATCCCTAATTATTCTGATAAAGTCAATTATACTCACATATATACTTTTATCTAAATTTTATTTTTTACTCTTATTTGACTTTCAACTTATTTTTAATGCTTTTATAACGATTTCTAAATTCTTTTAAACTTTATTAGTAGTATATATATATATATATATATATATAAATAAAGTCCTATATAAGTTAAATTATTATACACATGTAATTATCAAGTTGAATTTTACAGTTAAATATATGTTATATTTTATTTTTTAGAATGCAATAATATAATAATATTATAAGTGATCTAATCAATTTATTTAATAAAATAAAAATTAATAATTCAAAGGGTCAAAAAGATACCTAAAAAATATGAGAGATTAGTTATTCAAAGACTCATAAAATAAAATATGAGTAATTATTTGACACTTAATTTATTATTTAATTTAATTACTCATATTATTCACGTTTTTTATAAAAGAAATATTATTTAAATTTATTTACGTGTAACGTACGTCGTGTATTGCTAATAATTTTTCAAAAAAATTTTAAAAAAAATAGTATTTGGAACTACCCCACCACCATCATCATCACCACCACCCCCACCACCACCACATCCTCTACCCCAACTAGCACCTTTCCCATAACCATTGTCCCACAACCAACGTTACTGTCGCCACCCTACCACCCCCACCCCCACCCCCCACCCCCATTGTCACACCACCACCATCACTGCCACACCACCACCACCCCCTTCCCCATCACGGTTGTTGCCACCTAACCACCATCGCCTTCATCCCATCACCACCTCTACCACAATCATTACTATCATCGCCACCCCACCATCACCACTGTCATCCACCTTCACCATCACCCACTACCACCTATATGCACCACCATCATCGTCGTTACTCATGATTGTCACTATCACTATTGTCACTCAAAATTCAGTACCATCATCACCGTTACTGCCCACGACTGTCACCACTACCATAGTCGTCGCCGCTCATCACAAACATCACCGTCTCTCATCATAACCTGTAGCCCACCATAATTACCACCGCTTATCTCCACTACAACTGGTGTTTAAATTCATTTCTCTTTACTCTATATTTGTGACCTGATTTTGAAAGTGAATACAACTATATTTATGATTATTAATTTTTTTATTATTTTGTTCCTTCTACCATGGGCAATAACATGTTTAATCTAAGACTATTTAACTTTATCGCAAGCATGTTTAATGTGGCCATGATGATTGATTTTTATGTTTTGTGACCTAGGAATGGCTATTCATATAGCAGGCTCACACGAAGAGCTAGCTCAGAAACATGGTGATCAGGGCAACACGCCATTGAATTTGTTGGCCACAATGCCATCTTCCTTCAGGAGTGGGTCTACGTATGATTTAAGAAATCTAGGCAGGACGGCCTTCCTTCCCCTGCAAATTATTGAAGCTATAACCTATCGCTGTAAGTATATATATATATATATATATATCCACGTCCAATCCAACAATAACTATGCATTACGATTCCAACTTTGGTACAAGAAGAATTATTTTTATTATTAAAATATTTTTCAATATCAAATTATTACTTTGCCTCTAGTGAGAATGGCAAGGGACTATTATAAATCTTTTGGAAACTGATTTAAAGGCAATATAGAATTTGGCGACGAGTTTAATAAAGTAATTTTATGAAATTATAATTTCTTCAAAAAAACACAAGCATTTTTTATTAATGCAAAAAAGTGGTCTATATTCATATTAGTATGTGAATAATAAATTTGTATGTGCCTATATCTATTCCTATGTTATTAAGCTTCTTCACACAATAGAACAAATCGGATATGGAAAAAGCAAAAACACAAAAATAAAAAACAATCGCTACTTATACACAACAATACTAAATCTTTTATATATTAAATTGATGACCGTTTTCCTACTTAAAAATGTTCCTACCTCCGTTTAAAAAATAAAAGGTCATAAATTCTATATAATATGATCACATTTCATTAAAATTTTGTATATTAATTTAGTTATTTAGAAAAGAAAAAAAAAACAGATCAAAGGTCGTAGGCTATGTAAATTTCACCGCATGACATTTTTGTATGGTTTTTTTTGAGCAGATATGCCACCAATGTATGTCGAGACTAAACCTACCGGTGATGAGGAGAATCAACTTAATGACAAAGTTGCTGGTATCTCCAAGTTAGGAAGGTCTTCACTCACCCAACTAATCTTAGGTGTGGTATCTTTTCTGCTTCAATCTTATTTCCTTCTTCCTTCTGTTATATAAACAAAATCTTATGCTTAATTGGTTTATCAGATATGATGTAAAAGTTCAGTGTGCCTAGAATTTGTATGGTACGAGATATGGGTTTGAGTTTGGACATAATTGACGAATTGGAATTTATAGAAGAAAGATGGGTAAATTAGAGATTCACAGTATAGAAAACCATGTTAATCTCTAAATGTTTGTTCAACCCCCCCCCCACCCCCCTCTTTTCAGGCTTTGCTTGGTTTCAAGAAGTTGATGATGCAAAGCAAAAACACATACTTACAATGGCGTTGGCAAAAAATCTAATTCTTCAAGAGAAGGAATGGAGTCGCAACGTGTGCTGTGAAGATGACAACGACGACGACTCCTCTGAAGCCAGTTGGAGTGAATTTTCATCGAAGAAGAAGAAGAACAAAGTCCCAAACCCGCTTATACAAGCAATCATTCATGGCATCGCTGAGTTAGCACACGAGATCCTTAAAAATTACCCCGACGCTGTGAATTCCCTCGATGAGAAGGGAAGGAACATACTGCATATAGCGGTTAAGCATAAACAGGCAGACCTTTATGATTTCTTCCAGAGGAAAGTATTTGACAAGGACGATAGATGGAGGGCTGACGTTGACGATGAAAAGAACACCATTTTGCATCTTGCCACATACAAAGATAGCATTCCTAACGACCCCCTTGGAGTCATACAAAAAATGGCATGGGATGTGCTATGGTTTCAAGTAAGTGTGCCTTTGCTCCAAGGCTGGTAATACTTGAATTTTTAGTAGCAATATTAATTGGGGTTTACTACTAATAATGATCTCGTATTCTGAATTCAAATCATCTCTATAACATTGCGTAGTGTGATTAATATAGGTTTCTTATAGTGGAGCATATCTGGGGAACGAAATTCTAAAAATTAATTACAATCAACTATATACAAGTAATTCTTATTAAGAGTTTTTTTTAACCATTCTAAATTCATATGATCGATCACCATATAATTTTTCCACAACAGGTATATAAGTACTATTATCGCTGTGATTAAAAGTTATTTTTATTTATTTATTTTTTTGCAGCGCATAATGAATGACTCTTGCCCACATTTGATGAGTGTTCAAAACAATGAAGGAATGACAGCAAAAGAAGTATTTGAAAAGGAACACGAAGGTCTAAGAAGTGCTGCTGAGAAAGCAGCCAAAGATATGAATCAAGGCCTAATGGTTGTTGCCACCCTCATTGGCACAGTCAGTTTCGCCGCACTTTTTACTATTCCTGGAGGTTTTGATCAAACTAAAGGTAGTCCGATCCTTTTTGATGAATCAAATAATAAGAAGCAGGAAATGAGGTTGTTCTTGGGATACATAGGGGCAACTCTCTTTGCTTCGCTTTTGGCCTTAGGAACTCTCCTTTCAATTCAACTGTCACGGTTTAACATGGAGGATTTCAGAGTATCTTTGCCATTAAAATTTATTCTTGCCATTACTGGGATGTTCTACTCAACAACCTTCACTCTCACGGCATGTTTACAAGCCTACATTCTGGAGGATGCAATGACAGAGAAATGTGTTTTCGCCCTGCTTGCTGGCTCAGTATTGATGTGCCTCGTGTTCATAGACGTGACATTTCTTCCCTGCAATTACATGTGCAATGTGTTTCGCTATTCATTGACTTATAAAAGCCCGAAAATGTAGGATCTAGCATTGGTATTGGTTGGAGTCGAGGATTGTGTGGGACTATATATGATGAAGTGTGATTAAATTATATGTGTGAAATATGCATTTAAGGAGGTCTGTTTCTCTTTTCTTTTTTTTTTGATTTCCTTCAAATCCTATGGATGATTTTTGTGTTTGATTTATGGCAAAGTTTGATCGAGGACGTGTTTTATGATGTATTATGAGTTGATGATGCATAAATTGGTTTTGTACACAACCTGTCAAATGATCAGTAATAAATGCAGTAATAAAGTGGAGAGAGATAATAAGCCAAATAAGACAAGGATTTATGTGGTTCGATCAACGTGCTTACATCTACTTTGAACGGTCAGGGTCGCCTGAGTATTTTATTACTTCAGAGAGTGTAAGGAAAGTAAGGACATACAAGCAGTAAGAAAGAGATGAGAGTGATAGAAGACGTGCTCAATGGTATGAGATGCCCCCCAAATATTGACGGGTCTTACAATTTATAGTCGTCTCCTAACAGATTGAGACGGTTTATTAGTAACTAAAAGGCTAACTTGGTGGAGCAGACACCATCTTCCTAACGAATGATGTAGTTACGGTGCTTCTTATAAGATCCAATCAAATGATGACGTGGTGGTTGACTTCTTCTAAGGTGGCGTGGATGAGACTCTTGGATGACCCTTATTCCAAGGTGGCTAGGATGAGGCTCTTGGATGGTCCTTCCTACTCCCTTGGTGATGTAACCCTTCGAACATTGATGAGTTTGATTGGGCGTGGACCTCTTTTGGGATGGACCCATTGGATCTTGTCTAGTTAGATTCTTTATTCAGACTAGACTAGTAACATTAGTTGGGCCCTTGGGCCTGGCCTATCATTTGCCCCCCAATACCCTGTGTCCAATGAAATTTGGAAAATAGGGTATTTGGTTGAATTTGAATTTTGGCTAATAGAGACTTCTTTTGACTGATGAACCATTTTCTTTCTTGATACAATTCATGACCACGAGTTGTAGCAGTGGATGCTGGGCATGGGGATGCACAGGTGTAGAAGAAAGGGACGTCGAGAGTTAGGCGCCACGAGGGGGCGCCATGAGGCTGGTGCTAGAAGCAGGTGTCAAATCCTTAGTGTTGGAAGCACGCAGACCTTGTTTGCGCTAGGTGTTAAGCGCGGCAGCAGTGCTGGATGGCCGTAAAAAAGATGAGACCTGATTGCTGACATTCAATCTATTGTAGTCCCCCGGGTTGTAGATGGTTTGAATTTCAAGAACGTGCCTAGAGATGACAAAATAATGTTACTCAAACATCAAAATATCCAACATGATTACCTAGAGAAATGGGCAAACAAATCGGCTTGCAAAGAAATAGAGGCTGCTTGCGTGAGAGCAAAGACAAAGTTTAAGGTTGCTCATGAGAGAGTTGCAACTTTTGAGACTGAGCTTCTGGTGACCGTAAGAAAGTTGATAAGCTAGAGGTAGGCTAACCGTGAGGCTGCCCGTATGAGAACAGAGGCAGAATTTGAGGGTTGCTTGTGAGAGAGTTATACCTTTTGAGGTCGAGCTTTTAGAGACTCGCGAAAAAGTCACTAAGTTGGAGACATATGCTGCCTACTTGAGAGTATAGCAGAGATAGGCAAAGCTTTGGCGATCTGCGAGAGAGCCGATAACCTAGAGATATAGGCCACCTGCTTGAGAGTAGAGCAGAGATAGACCAAGCTTTGGCCATCCGCGAGAGAGCGGCTAAGCTAGAGACATAGATTTCCTGCTTGAGAGCAGAGCAGAGATAAGCCAAGCTTTTGACTATCCACAAGAGAACCACTAATCTAGAGACATAGGCTGCTTGTTTGAGAACAAAGCAGAAATAGGCCATGTTTTTGGCGACCAGCAAGAGACACACTAAACTGGAGATACAGGCTACCTACTTGAGAGTAGAGGTAGAATTTGAGGATTAGCCCAATGAAGGGTCACCAAACTGAAGACTCATTCTAATAAATGGAGATGAGAAAGGCGCTAAGGAGCTGGATGCCCTGGGGCCTGACACCTAAGAAGCTGACTTCTGAGGGCTAGCGCCTAAGGTGCTAGGGGGCCTAGGGCTTGGTGCCTAAGGGGCTGGGCACCCGCGGCCTAGATCTTAAGGAGCTTGGCTCCTGAAGGCTATCGCCTGAGGTGCTGGGCACCTACGACCTAGATCGTGAGGAGCTAGGCGCCAGAGGGCTGACGCTTGAGGAACTGGGCGTCTGAGGTGCTGGGAGCTTGGGTCCTAGCGCCTGAGGAGTTGAACGTCTGGGTAGGAGCATTGATGGGCCCCTGGTGTCTAGTGTTGAGTCTTCTTAACAATCTCTCTCCTTAAGCAGTGTGAGTTTAACCACAAAATCTGTTGATGTCTGTGCCTTTGTGGCTTCATTTTTTAGAGTCGGGCGTAGGTGGTGGTGACGATGATGACGAGGACTCACCTCACCTGACTTTGGTGACATCCTTGGCATTTATGTATTTTTGAGCTTTTGTCCACAATTCTAGCATGATTTTTGGTGGGTGCTTTATCATTGAGAAGAAAAAACTAGATAAGCATAGGCTTCCCAAAAAAGCGGTCATGATGACTTTGTCATCGAGCTCCTCAATCTGGAGGACCTCCTCGTTAAAACGAGTGAGGTAATTCCTCAGGCTTTCGTTTTGATCCTACTTTTGCTGAGTAGGTGGGTGGTAGGCTTCTAGTGGTGGCGTCCTCCAGTGAAGTGCAACACGAAGGACCTGCTTAGTTCGGCAAAGGAGCCAATGGAGGCAAGGGTGAACTTGGCAAACCACTGCCGGGCTGATCCCTTCAGAGTAGTTGGAAATGCTCTACACATGATTTCGTCGAGGATGTTGTATAGTTACATTAAGGACTTGTAGGTTTCAAGGTGATCAAGTGGATCTTTTGTACCATCAAAGATTTTGACAGATGACATTTTGAACCTTTGAGGAAGGGGTAGTTTGTCATGTCTGGCACAAAAGGCATGTCAGTTCGCCTTACGAGGTAGTCCACATTATCAAGTCATTATGCCTTCATGGCATTGAAGACGTCGGCTAGTTGATTATGCACCTCTTTGATTTTTTCATTCTAGTGATTGGGGGCTCTTTTAGAATTGTTGTGGAAATGACTCTCTTGTTCCACGCTTTGATTTTCGCCTTCATCCTCTTAAAAATGAGGGTCTCCACCATGAGAAGAGAGAGCTTAAGGAGGAAGTGGAGGTCCCTTATGGTTCTGGTGCGGGGCTCCTTTGTATGGGGCACCCAAGGGGGCTTCCAAATAGGGAGCTCTTTAATGCGCAGGGCGTGGAGCTCCTCTAGCTTGAGGTCCTCCAGGTTGTGCTCCTCCTTGTTATCTAGCGAGCATCAGTTGTAAGATCTACTGATTCTGAGTCACGAGCTGCTGCATTGTTTTTAACATCTACTGTGTATTCGAAACAAGATTGGTTAGTGGATGGCCAACCTTCTCCTCTCGTGGTGGATTATCTTCGAGTTGATTCATGGATCTGATGTTGATCGTCATTGGTATAGCAAGAAAAGTGATCAAGTGAGAATTTTGTCGGTTCACACATATGGCACCAAACTGATGATGTACAAATTAATTTTGTATACCACATGTCAAGTGATCAGTAATAAATGCAGTAATAAAGTGGAGAGAGATAATAAGCCAAATGAGACAAAGATTTATAGTGGTTCGATCAAAGTGACATCATCTACTTTGAAGGGCTAGGGTTGCCTATGTATTTTATTATTTTGAAGAGTGTAAGGAAAACAGGGAGATACAAACAGTAAGAAAGAGATCAGAGTGATAGCAGGCATGCTCGATGGTATGAGATGCCCCCCAAATATTGGTGGGGCTTACAATTTATAGTCGCCTCCTAACAGATTGAGACGACTTATCAGTAACTAAAAGACTAATTTAGTGAAACAAGTGTCATCTTCTCAACGGATGAGATAGTTACGACGCTTCCCATAAGATTAGGTCAAAGGATAACATGGTGGTTGAATTCTTCCAAGGCGGCGCTAGATGAGGCCCTTGAATGACCCTTATTCCCAGGTGGCTAGAATGAGACTTTTGGGATGACCCTTATTCCAAGGTGGCTAAGATGAGACTCTTGGATGACCCTTACTCCAAGGTGGCTAAGATAAGGCTCTTGGATGGCCCTTTATACTCCCTTGGTGTTGTAGCCCCTCGAACCTTGATGAGTTTGATTGGACGTAGACCTCTTTTGGGTTGGATCCATTAGATCTTGCCTAGTTAAATTATTTATTCAAACTAGACTAGTAACATAAGTTAGGCCCTTGGCCCATCATGAGTGATTATATATTATATAAATTCATATAGTAATAATAATTGATAAAGTCTATCAATTTTTACCTTCTTTGAGGCTTGATGACCCATTCCTTTACCCGGACAGTTTTTTTTTTGTTCAATGGTTAAGAATATTCGAGTCAATTTACACGTACATTAACTAATTTTCTTTTCGATTCGATCAAAAGCAGATCATTCACACCGGAATTAGGATATTTATGAGGCATAAATCTCTCATGACTTGAATTCAAAGAATTGCTAAAATTCAAACTCAGAATTTTTGAATTCATAACTCGTTCATGTTAACTTAAACTACCTCTTAAGATTACCCCACCGGTCAATCAACTGAAGTACCATCAATACAATTTTCAACGAAAACTCAATAAATATTATTTACACCAATGACCCATTTGGTTATCCAACACTTTTATCCATCACATAAGAGGGTTATGAAATAAATGCAATTAAAAAAATATATGCAAAATGAGAGTCATATATAATATGTCTCAACTAGATTCATATGGTCATAATGCTCATGAAGATTGAAAACCAACAAAACCAATTTATCGGATTATAATTGATTGTGTCATGTTAAGTTTTATAATAGAAACTAATCAGCCCTAACACATTAGTTTCCTTACGTAATTATTTCTTATTAAAAGTTACTTTCATTAAAATTTATGGAGAATTATATCCAGATCTCTTAAAATTTGTCACTTAATCACTTAAGCCCCTGACATTTAAAATATTACATACATGCCTCCTAAGCTTTGTACGTATATAACACTTAGATCTTGCCATCAATGTTTGTTAGTCTATCCATTCAGGGGCGGAGGGAGGCATGGGGAGGGTGGGCAAGTGCCCCCTGTAATTTTTTTTTTATTAGTTAGGTATATATATTATATATTTATATAATATATTATTTGTGTCCGCCCAAAATTTAAGATAAAAATGTTAGCCCCACATTATTTACCCAAAAGAATTAAAAAATTAAGCCCATTTAAAACAAAAAAATTTGAACCCACCACTATCTACCCAAACTTATTAAAAAATTAAATCTTTGACACATCACAATCCACTCAAACCTATTAAAAATATAAAACTTTTGGCCCAACATTAAAAACAAACTTTTGCCCCCCCTCAATTTTTTTTAGTGAAAATTGGAAGTGAGTCCCCTTAGATGTACTTGTTTAGAGATAAGTCTTGTAAGGAAATTTATAAGAGGTTAAGTCCATGTTTAAAATTATATGTAATTACTTAAGTCCACTTTTTTTTTTATCTCAAAAATATCCTTCCTTGAAAGGAAGTTAATCTTTTCTCTCTCATATCTATCTATATCCATATATAGGTTAAGAGTTTGACTAACATTAAAATATTCCCTCTCTTTTATCTATCTTTATCCATATATAGGTTAGATATATATATATATATATATATATATATATATATATATATATATAGTAACATTAAAAATAAAAATTAGTAACATTCAAATAAAAAAATTACTATGAATTTGAATAGTAAAATTCAAATTAATGTTACTATTTTTTTTATTATGTTACTGTTCATGTTACTGTTTTTGTTGAACATGTTACTGTTCATGTTACTATTATTTTGAACATGTTACTATTTTTGTTGAACATGTTACTATTATTATTTTTTTAAATATTAATATTCAATGTTACTATTTTTTTTAATATTAATTTTTTTTGTATTTGAATGATACTATTTTTTGCGTTTGAATTTGAGAGAAATAATTATTGTTAAGTATGTTACAGTTTTTATTAAACATGTTACTATTTTTGTTAAACATATTACTATTGTTATTTTTTAAAAATATTAATATTGAATGTTTCAATTTTTTTTGTGTTTAAATGTTACTATTTTGTGTTTAAATGTATTTTTTTTGTGTCCAAATGATAACTTTTTTTGGTATTTGAATGTTACTATGTTTTATTTTTAATGTTACTATATATATATATATATATATATATATATATGAGAAAATTTTAATATTAGTCAAACTCTTAACCTATATATGAATATAAATAGATATGAATGAGAAAAGATTTTAATGTTAGTTAAACTCCTAAGATTTAAGAGATTTTAATTTTTTGTTTTATTTCACTTCTAAATGGAAGGGATAATATGGTAAAATTGACAAAAAATAGACTTCGTAACAAATAAGTTTCATTAGAGGACTTAAGTCCAAACAAGTCCACATAGGGGGATCGGCCTCCAAAATTTTCTTTTTTTAATTTCATATTAAGTATGTATTTTTTGAAATAAAATTTAGACATATTTAACTGTGTCCATCCTAATATTGTGTTCGGATGATATTGATTTGAATAGACCCCTACCTAAATGATTATTAACTTTTTGAACAATGTTATTAAAACCTAATTTAAGGACCTAATACATTGCGATATTAAGTATAATAGTGAGTCTTAATATTTAATAAACTCTATTATTTATCCAATTGTCACAAACCATTGGGTCTCCATCAATTAAATCTCAAATCAGGTGCAACTAATATAATTGTTAAATTTTAGACATGTTCTAATATGTTTTGAATGTATTGATATTATTTTATAATTTTTTAAATTTGTAAGGTTATTTTATTATTATATAAAAATGTATGTCGTTATGTAGTAAACTATATAATCATAAATGAAAGTAAAGAAATATTATTGATAAAATTAATTTGTAACTCTTTCAAATAATAAAAATATATCAGGATCAATTATAAGTAATAATAATTAGTTGCATTCTCGATAAGAAATTTTAATTATTATTTTTTTGTTCATGTTACATATATCGATTTTTAATTTTTTATGTTTAAAAAGTATTAAATATAATTTTAATAAATATATATTTATGAACTTTTACGGTCTATTAAAAAAAAATTAAAACATGCTAGTATGCCCATCCTAAAAAAATTTTCTGCCTCCGCCCCTGTATCCATTATTAAATTACACTCAAACCCCCTAAATTTTTAGACATGTAATATTTAGACTTCTCTAGTTTAAAATAATATACTTAGACTAAAAATAAAATCCAAAATAAAATAAAATCTATATTTTTATTAAAAAAATTATAATTAGTATACAATTATACTATCTATTGGAATAAATCTAAAAAATCAAACAAGAGATCAAATTGTAATGAATATAATATATTTTATCTTTAATTCAGATTATTTGTTCGTTTAATAAATTTCATTAGTTCTGTAATTAATAGGTGGTCTAAGTGTAATATTTTAAATTTGAAGACTTTAAGAGTTATAAACTTACAAATTTTAGGGGATCTAGATATAATTTACTAACTAACTCAAAGAGTCTGTGTAATATTTTAAATATTAAGAGGTTTAAGTAATTAAGTGTCAAATTTTAAGGGCCTAGATCTAATTCCCCCTAAAATCTATGCTCAAATAGGGGTGTTCAAATTTTCGATCGGCCGCAATTTTCTACCTTACCCGACCTTATCCTACCCTAAAAATCGCTAACCGCAAAAATCGGGTAAGAATGCGAAAAATTTTTGGTCTTTTGATTAAATCGGGTAGGAATGCGGAATAGCCATTCATTTCTGCATTCCTACCCTACCCTGCCCGCATTAATTAATTTTTTTAATAAATATATATAAAATAAAAAATCCTAATTGCTAACCATCTACTCAATCTATTCAAAGTTCCAACTTCCTTCGAGAGGCGCCTCCCAGTCATTCCAGTCCACTGACCACTGCTCCTCCTCGGCTCCTCCATTGTTAAGGACCTTTAGGCTTCAGGTACTCTCTCTTTCTCTCCGCGATTTGGACTGTCTGGTTTGATCGCATCGTGATCTTAGATCTGGTCTAGACAGTATGATGATGCGATCTCAGATCTCAGATCTGGTCTCAGATCTCTTCTCGGCACATTGAGTCTTTGACTCCATAGAGTCATTATTATCTGCAAGAATCAAACTCTATGCAACATAGTTTCAGTATATGAGCTTCGTTAATATTATTCAGATTTTCTAGTCAAAGTAGGAACTCACTACCACATAAAATGCATGGTTAATTTTTGTTTTATCTCTCATTTGTAAGCTCGTTGTATTGAATTCAAATATTATACTTGTTGAGTATAAAATTTTTTACGTATCATGATATTTATGTTGATTTCCTGTGTTTAGTTCAGCTATAACTTTCTGACCCCAAAGTATTAGATAGATGAAAATTGAAATGTTCACCAACTGCTTGAATAATTGAATCCCTGTGTGACTGTTAAGAATTGGTGTTGAATTATGATGTTGTTACAGTACATTGTGTAGTTGATTGCTCGTATAGGCTGCCACTGAGTTCCATTATATCATTACTTTTTTGCCTTTTTATCTTTCCTTTCATTTATATATGTTTTTTTTTTGGTTTAAGAGAAAGCATTTTAAGTGCTCTTTGTTTTTTTACTTTTATATGCACATGATTGAAAAGAATATATGGAAGAAGAAACCTACTCATGCTATTTGATAGTTTTGGGTTTGTGTTCCATGTCTCATTACAGTTTAGCAAACCTTGATAGCTTATTTTTATGGTTATTTTTTTTTTATTTGCTTGTTTGCTTGTGTAGAAGATAAATTTGCTTATGTAGGTCATTAATTTGTTTTGTTAACAGATCCTTTCCTTATGGATGGAATTACTCCACAATCATCTGCTCAAGCTGATTCTAACAGTAACATCCAAGTTACTGATGACATTCAGAATGAGGGACAAGATACAAAAAAAAGATCTCGAGTTTGGGAGCATTTTGAAAAGATTGAAGCTGCAGATGAAGCTAAATGTCAGCATTGTAGTAAGATTTATAATTATCATGCAAGAAAAATAGGTACTTCATCCTTGCTTTATCATTTAGATCGTTGTAAATCTTATTTGGCGAGTGTGAATAAGAAGGACATATCTCAATTAAAGTTAATTGACGCATTCAAAAAGATGGAGATGGTGTTAGTAGTGACTTTACTGTTGCTAAATTCAATGAAAAGAAAATTAGGGAGGCAATTGCTAAAATAATTATAGTGGATGAATTTCCGTTCCGGTTTGTTGAAAGAGAAGGATTTAGAGACTTGATGAGGACTGTTGAACCTAGATTTCGTATACCTTCCCGTACCACTGTGATGAGGGATTGTTTGCAATTATATATGATGGAGAGAGAAAAATTGAAGCATATGTTTGTCTCATTTAGTCAAAGGGTTTGTTTTACTACTGATACACGGACGTCTATTCAAAATCTAACTTATATGTCCTTAATTGCACATTTCATTGATAAAGATTGGAAGTTACACAGACAAATAATCAATTTTCTAAAAGTTTCTAATCATAAGGGTGTGACAATTGGAAGGAAAATTGAAGCATGCATGCTTGGGTGGGGGATAGATAGCATATTTACTGTTACAGTGGATAATGCTACTTCTAATGATGGTTCTCTTGATTATTTAAAGAGGCAAACTAAAGATGGGAAGAGCACTATCTTAGAAAATAAATTTATGCATGTTAGGTGTTGTGCACACATTATGAATCTAATTGTCATGGAGGGTTTGAAGGAAGTGAACACATCAATTTTGAGGGTACGAAATACTGTTAAATATGTGAAGTCTTCTCCTTTAAGGCTTGACAAGTTTAAATCTTATGTTGAGAGACAAAAAATTGGTGAAAAAGGTCTTCTTTGTCTTGATGTTCCAATGAGATGAAACTCTACATATTTGATGCTCAAAATTGCTAAACAGTACCAAGGTGCATTTGACTTGTTGCAAGAAGATGATGGACAATTTGTAAGTCAATTGAGTGAGGGGGGTGGTTTAGGGCCACCTATATTTGATGATTGGAAATTGTTCGTGTGTTTATGAAGTTTTTGAAACTTTTTTATGAAGTTACTTTGCGCATTTCTGGATCATTGTATACCACATCTAACTTGTTTTTCAAGAACTTTCTATTGTGTATGATCATTTACAAGGTTATTGTGAAGATGATGACTATCTTTTGAGTACCATGGCTATGAGAATGAAAAACAAGTATGATAAGTATTGTGGTCATTTAGATAATATTAATTTGATGTTGTTTGTTGCTATTGTTCTTGACCCACGCTATAAATTGGATGCTTTAGAATTTTGGCTCAATGACAATTACAAGGCTGAGGATGAAGTAGTTAAGGTTCAATTAGTTGAAAAGATCAAAAGGGTCATTGACCAATTATGCCAACAGTACACTAGATTTAGTGTGGGGTGTGGAGTGGGGTCAAGTGTTGACTATGAGAAAAATGTGTCTTCGGCTGAGATGTCTGTTCAAGATCAAGTACCTACAAATTTTTTGAATAGGTACCACAAGTATAAGGCTGAGAAAGGTAACGTGGACAACAAATCAGAGTTGGATCGATATTTGATGGAGGATGTTGAATTTGTTAGTGCCAATTTTGATATTTTGAATTGGTGGAAGGTTAATTCTTCTAAATTCTCAATCCTTGCCAAAATAGCTCGTGATGTGTTAGCTATTCTCATTTCTACGATGGCATCAGAATCAACTTTTAGTACTGGAGATCGTATTTTAGATCCTTTTCGGAGTTGTCTGGCACCCAAAACAATTGAGGGTCTCATATGTCCACAAAATTGGCTTCAATCGTCATCCATTACTTATGACTTTGAAGATGTTTTGGATGATTCAGAAAGCTATAAACTAGATTCAAGTTTATATACTTTTATTGTTATTTTTTTATTATTTGTTGATGAGTTTTTCGTATCTAATTTTTTTCCATACTCTTTTTTATCTCAGAAATAACTGCAGAGACAATTTTAATTTCCCTTGAGTGAAGAGAGGTGAATGACACTAGCAAAAAGGGTGTTATTTAACTTTTTTTGATTTTTTTTAGTAATTATAAGAGTATTTGTTATTGTTGTGGATGTTTGAGTTGCTAAAATATTAATTTATTTTTTGTGTAGGTTATATGATTTGTGGTGAACTGTCACAGGCGAAGTAGTTATGATTTTAATGTATTTATGTTTGTGTAACAATTATGGTGGATTGATGGCTAAAACAATTATAATTGTTGTTGTAATTATTTTAGAATTTAGTATTATTGATTTATTGTGTTGTTAAAATGGTGCATGTTATTTAATTAAATTGTTAAAATAATTCAAAAATTAATAGCTATAAAAATGTTTATCCGCCTTCCTACCCGACTTCCTACCTGATTAATCGGGTAGGAAGTCGGGTAGGAATACTAAACCCGATCTGGTAGGGTAGGGTAAGAAAATTTTTTTCCACAAACTATCGGATAGAAATGCGAAAGACTAAATTTCCTACCCATAAGGTAGGGTGAACACCCATATGCTCAAAGATGCATGCTCCATGAGAAAGCACAGGCCATTTTTTTTTATTATTCTATATGCATCAAGATTGTGTACCACCAACGGGCTGTTGGCTCAGTAGCTAAGAAGTTGGATTTTCTTGCTCAATAGTTAGGTTCAAGTCTTCATAGTTACGACAGTTCGTTAGAGCTAAATCTATTCTTTAGTACCTAGAGCACGCGATGAGATTTTAATTTCGGCACGCGATGAGATCTTAACTTCAGCCACGACATAGGTACAATGGGGTCCTCTGTAGATAACTGTGTGGTACTAAAAGACAATACTCCTTAGCGGATAGGTGGAGTGAAATGTCTGCATATTTATTTTTGTGCCAAAAAAGAAATTGTGTATCAAAAGTGTGCACTAAATCATTATCGGATATTAGATGATAATAGGTCTCATTGATCCAACGAGTAATAGTGACTTAGTGCACATAATTGTTTCATTTTTTATACTTTCACAAGTTGATTTTATTAAGCTTGTTGTAACTATACGCTCTTCAATCGGTAGAGAAATTAATATTGCACTAGTGACATAATATATTGTGACTAGGTCTATTATTGGATTAGATTTTGATTTGGATTTAAATTCGATTAGTCGGATATAAATTAATATTTTTTATTGATAATTCGAATCCGATATCTTATAATTCACGGATTCAAATTTAAATATACATTTATCCTATCCGATTAGAATTATTTATATATTATGATATAAATATTAAAAAAATTAAGTAATATTTTTTTTAAAAAAAATAGTTAGAATTTAGGTACAATTTGTTAAAATTTAATTACTTAAGTTATTTGGATCGAATTATTAACGGATTTAAATATGGACTACAAAAATAAAATCAATCGACTTATCAGATCAGATCCGAGTCAGACTTTTAAAATTGAATTCAGATTCAAATCAATTAGAATTCTATTTAAACCTGATTCGTTGACGGGCCTGGTTATGATCAATAGATTGATAGTGAAATACATTAAATGTTAGAAAACCCACTAATAATCTAACCATCACAAAATTGCATCACATTGAAATAAACATCACTAATCATCACAATTGTTATGTCCTCAAATTATATCCCTAAATTGTTCACATGATATAATATTTATTAATTAAGCAAATTTCATTATTACTTTCCGACGTATTAGTTTAATCTATTTTTAGTTTATCAAATTATGCTATTTTAATTTTTAAAATTTTTATTTCATTCTTAAATAGTTTAATGGCAAACTTTCATCCAAATAACAAAAAAAACCTACCAACCCGAATGACATAATTTAACATTTGGGAGCAAAGTAAGATGAGTAATGTTAGGGATTTCAAATAAGGAAAGGTGATTCGATTAGTGGGTCCGTTAACTTTTTTAGTAAGACCTATTTATTTAAAATGTAATTTGAAATCCCTAACTTTATTCATGCAAGATTGAGTAAATACTTTTAGGACCACGGTGTAATTTTGTCAGCATGAATTTTGTCGAAACAGTGTAATAAGAAGAGAAGCGATGCAACGAATAGGAGCCTAATAGGAGGGTATTTTGGTCATTTCAGTGCACCGTCTAAACCGCTAGGTGTGAGCGCGTTCATCCATGGAAGATTCCTTTACGAGTGGTTACTAAAACCACCAGAGCCACCTTTATACACATCTCACTGTCCAATAGAATTTCGCGTAGTTTCACTAGTCTCTGTGCGCAGCTGGGTGAGGATAAGATCCTCTCTTTACTTTTCACTAAAATGACGTTACTCTAGGCTGCCACGTGGAGGCTGGCCTGCCAGTCTAGTACCTTCTGATTGAAGTTTGATATCGCATAAGTTGATTTCGACATTAAAAAATTATTTGGAAGAATTTTTTTATAATTCGAATTTGGGTCCATCACCTTTTTTTTAATTGGAATTCACTTATTTAACTATTTTTATTGATTTGAGATGCACATTTGAGATACAAATTTAAATTTAAAAGACATTACTCATATTTTAAATTTAACATTACTCATATTTTTAAAAGGTCAGTCACATTTGTTCTTCAAAAGACATGTTCTAAACTCATATGAACTACAGTGAGACACGTTAATTTCATTAATAGTAAACGATTCATCAAAAAGAAAATTAAAAATAATATATTAAAGGAGATTTCAATATCAAAATACTCTGATGTGTAAGTAAAATATGTATCACTTATCAATGTAGTACACATTGTTTCAATTGTGTTACTTATTTATTAAGTGATCTATACCTATCACCAACCATCTTAAAGTTTAGATGAATGAAATCATTTTTAGTACACTTTTTCTTCTTGCAGTAACTCCAAAAGGTTAGTTAAACCTTTTTTTTCTTAACTATTTTAGATAATTTTTTTTTAAAATGTGGTTCCAACAAACTAGTTATTCCCTTATCTATTTTTCATAACCCTATTTTCACTAGTTACATCTAGCTAGCCACTTCTCCCTAACTATTTCAGAAGTTGTTGGTCTAGTGTTTGGATGAGAAGATCAATGGAGAGACAATGACATCTAGTTTGATCAAACTCGAAAGTTTTGAAGTAATTTTGTTTTGAATTTTGTGATTTAATTTGAGAGAATTTAGTTTGGGAGTAGTAATTTTCAAGAGGTGGGTTCTTTCTTATAGCCTATAATTGATTAAATTTGTACAAAGTATAGTTGAATTGCTATTTTTGATTTTTATTATTAAAAGTTAGGTAAAGTTAGTTGAAGTGATTAACTAAAATAAATAGTGCTGTTGGAGTGAATTTGAAAAATTGGTTAGTTAAAGTAGATAATAAAAAATTTAAATATATTTTGAATAATTATTTTAGATAGCATTGTTGGAGATGCTCTTAGTACATCATCCACCATCAAGGGTGGAGCTAAAAAATTATTTCAGGGTGGGTAGTGTACATTTTAACAAGCTTAATTTTATTTTATTTTGTAATTGATGAAAATAGAATAATGCATTTTGATGATGCACAAAAATGGTTTCGCACACCACCCGTCAAGTGTAGATAATAAATGCAATGAAATCAATGAAAGAATTAAAGAAGACACAATTTATAGTGGTTCGGTCAATTCGACCTACGTCCACTCTTCAATGGCTTCAGTTGCCGGGAATTTTATTGATTCAAAGGTATGGAGAATGGAGATACAGACTTTGAGAGAGAGAATGGAGAATCAAAGAAAAATAGTAATCTCCGGTAGTCGGTTCGTCCTCTGTATGTCTCTGGTGGGATGATGTTCTTCCTCTCCTAGATTAGAGCCATTTTATAGTAGCTAAGAGATCATTCTTGTGGAGATCATGATATATCCTCAAGGCTTCTTTATCGCAGCTCAGGGATTATCCTTGGTGGAGATCACGACTTATCCTCAACGTAAGGAGGAGGTTGGGGGGTTCTTCATGGAACGTGGTCAAAGATTGGACCGTTTCCTTCGGTGGTGAAGATAAACTTCCCGTGCTCTCATCTTGGTGACGTGCTAAGCAAGAAGTCTAACCGGCCTTGGACTGTCTTGGACTTGGTGGATTTGGACCGTTTCCTTTGGTGGTGCATATAAACTTCCCGTGCTCTCCTCTTGGTGACGTGCTAAGCAAGAAGTCTAACCGGCCTTGGACTGTCTTGGACTTGGTGGATTTGGACCGTTTCCTTTGGTGGTGCAGATAAACTTCCCGTGCTCTCCTCTTGGTGACGTGCTAAGCAAGAAGTCTAACCGGCCTTGGACTGTCTTGGACTTGGTGGATTCACAATGAGGCTGGGCTCCTCAACCGGGGTTGGGCTTTAATACATAAATTGGACTATTTGGGCTTAACCCATCATTTGCCCCCCAATGCCCCATGTCCAAGGAGACTTGGAGAAGGAGGCATTGATTACATTTTTTTTTTTTCAAGTCTCTTCCACTTTATTTTAAAGAAGGCCCATAATATTTTGTTTGACCTTTTTGTTTTAAAAATGACTTATAACTTTCTTTTTGGACACTTTATTTTGAAGAGGGCCCATAATTTTCTATTTGCCTACTTTATTTTGAAGAGGGCCCATAATAGTTTATTTGGGCTTTTTTTCCTCTTTTTGAGAAACCCTAGACTATAAATATAGTCTTCTTCTTCATGTTACCATTTCACTTATTTTTAAGGTTGAGCACCCAGCTCTTGAAAATTTTTAGAACTCAAGTCCTACCCATTTTGTTGAAGCCAAAGTGTGTGTTCTCCTTGAATCCTTTCAAGAGTGTGATTTCTTCCTTGCTAGTTGAGCTTCTCATGTGAACAATGTCGATTGAAGAGGGATTGGTGGAGGTTGAAGAAAGCTGTGGATCTGAAATTGAAAGGCGAAGGGGAGATGGGCAACGCGAGGAGTGGCTTGGGCAGCGCAGGGAGACGGCTGGGCAGCGAAGGCGCGCTGGGGGCCTGGGCAGCGAAGGCGCGCTGGAAGGGGAGATGAGCAGAGCAGGCGCGCGGCTGCGCAGCGCAGGCGCGCAACTGGGCAGCGCGCGCGCGCGCACTGGGGGCCTGGGCGGCTGCTCTGCGCGCGCTGGTGGCCTGGGCAGCTGCCTAGGCGCTGCTTCTCCTGTCCTGGACAGCCCAGGCGCACTGGGCAGCTGCTTGGGCGCTGGCCTTGCTGTCCTGGACAGCCTAGGTGCGCTGGGCAGCAGCCTAGCTGCTGCTTCTGCTGTCCCGGACAGCTTCAGATCTGCTGCGCTGGGCAGCTTTGGAACGCTGGGCAGCAACATTTTTCCATCGAGGGGCGCTGAAAATCAGTCCAAGGTTTGTCAGGAGAGCTAGGCAGTGGCCTGGGAGCACGGGCTGATCCGATTCTCACTCGAGGTGCTGATTTGGGCGCCTTAGGTGCTGATTTTTGCGCCGAAAATTCTGCTTTGTGCAATATTGAAGGGCCAAGCACCCTTCAAACTACTGGGCAACTTTGTTTTGATGAGCAACAGCAGTCAGGCACACTTTCAGGCGTTGGGCTAGACATTGCAAGTAGTAAGGAAGCTTTGGGTGCTGCCCTTGATGATCAAGCCCCTGTTGTAGTTCCCCCGATTCAAGTTCTTCAAGACTCTCCCAATGGTGATTTGGACTACTCCTTAAGGCCCCGGAAGAAGAAACGCAATAGCAAAGTGGGACCTGATGATGACGGGTCTAAGGTGAGCACCCTTCATAGTTTGTTCTGCTCAGATGAAGATATTTCTAGGCTTGTTTTTACTTATCGCATCCCTCCGACCGTGTTGTGCCGTCGGGCTGAGTTGGGCGAGTTTGCTTGCGATGACTCTTTCGGGGATATTGTTGTCTACGAGGAGATGCTTGAGGCTGGGTTAAGATTTTCCATGTCCTCCCCCATTTGTCGAGTTTTGCATTACTTCTCCTTGACCCCGGGGCTACTAGCGCCCAACGGTTGGAGAGTCCTGCTCGATTTTCTTGCCTTATGGAGAAAGGTGCACCACGAGGATGCTTCCCCTATGGAGTTTCATGCAGCATATAATTTGAGCGAAACCCCTACACCAAATAGGGGATGGTACTATTTTACCGCGCGGAGTGGTACAGTGCTTACAGGGATGCGCTCTAATTGCGGCGGCTGGAAATCTTGTTTCTTCTTTATTGGTGGAGAATGGGCTTCAGAAGCCGACAGAGTTTTGGTGCCAACACATTGGGGTGCTGCTAAAAAGCCCGGTATGCTGCACACTTCTTCTTTTTTCCTTTTTTTTTTTTTTTTTGTGTGTGTGCTCACTTTTTCTATGTAGATATACCTGTGCTTTCCCAGGACCAGGAGTGGAAATTGGAGGCTGTCAAAGCTTGCCCTTGTAAAGATTTGGGAGTTCTCTTGCCCAAGTATACTAGAGCTGTAGCTCCATCTCAGAAATCTGGCAGCTCCTCTTCGAAGAAAAAGGGTGAGCTAGTTTCCTCTCCCCTTTTTTTTTTTTTTTTTTTAACCCTTCTCTATTCTTGCAGCGAGTAAGAGGGTGGTGGTGTCCCGTTTTTCTAGCAGGAGCCCTCCTTCTTTCAAAGTGATAAGGACAGATGATGCCCCCCATGTGGCTTCCACGGTGGCTCCTTCTCAACTGGCAACTTCTCCAACTGCTGCTCCAGAATCTTCCTTGCCAGGCACATCTGTTCCACCTTTATCCTCTCCTCGTGCTACCCCTCCTTTGTCTCCTCCTTGTTCAGGAACTTCTACCCAAGTGCCGATTTGGGCTGGTTCTATGATGGGGAGACCAGCAGCTATCAGGGCAAGGCTTGGGAGGTTTGTGTTTGGGCCAGAAGTTTCTGAGCTTAGCGCTTCGGGCACTGATAATATCGTCAACACGTATTTGGAAGGTCTGGCTCAGGTAAGGGTCTGCTATTTCCCTTTCTCCAGTCGTTTCCTGTGTTTTTGACTCCTTTTTTTTTTTTAGGTTTCGACTTCCTCCATCTGCTTGCTTTCGAGGGCCTATAATCAAGACAAGCTGAAGCTGGATCTTAGCCTTGTGCAGAGGGAGCTTATTACTGCTCAGGAGAGGATTGTCGAGCTTGATTCTGAGCTTTTGGTGACCCGTGAGAGGGACGTGCTCCGGGAGGGTGAGCTTGTGGCAGCACATGAAAGGTTTTCTAATTTAGAGTCTGAGCTTCTGGCGGCCCGCGAGAGGGACGCGCTCAGGGATGGTGAGCTTGCTGCAGCCCATGAGAGGGCCACTAAGCTAGAGGCTGAGCTTTTGGCAGTCCACGAGAGGAGCGCGCTCAGGGATGGTGAGCTTGTTGCAGCCTATGAGAGGGCCACTAAGCTAGAGGCTGAGCTTTTGGCAGTCCGCGAGAGGAGCACGCTCAGAGAGGCTGAGCTTGTAGAGGCCCATGGGAGGGCCATGCTCAGAGAGGCAGCTGTTGCAGAGGCAAAGCTGACGGCTGCTAGGGAGAGAGTTTCCCGTGCTGAGGAAGACTTGGAGAACGGTCTTGCAGATGCTTTTATTGATGGTTTCGAGGATCTCCGAGGGAAAGTTTCTACCGCTTTCCCTAATATTGACTTCTCACCTTTCGTGCCCACTGACGACAGTGATGAGGGGGGATTTGATGATGTTGATGACAATGAGGAGGAGGTGGGGGACGACCATGAGAGCAGTTAGAGTGTTTAGGACTTTTGATTTTTTTTTTTTTTTTTGAAAAGGCGGTATCTGGCCTTATTTTTGTACCGATACTCCTTTGAAATGAAATACAGAAAATCTTTTTGGAGTAAATGGCATAGAAAATTTTATTAATTTATTGCTTATAAAAAGCGATATTGGGTGATAATTCCCAAAAAATAAAAAATACATTGAAATCTTGGGTAACACCGCTAAAAATCAAATCAAGTCCCAATTTCTACTGCTTTGATGCTCTCAAGGTGTCATTGGTAATACCTTTTCAAATGCTCTGCATTCCATGGATGGAGTAAAACTTTTCCCTCAGAATCTTGGATTTTGTAGGTGCCTGGTCTCACTACTTCTGTTACGCGGTAGGGCCCTTCCCAATTTGGTCCCAGCTTCCCTTCGCGTGCATCTTTTGTAGCGAGGATTACTTTTTTGAGGACCAAATCCCCAGGTTGGAAAGAACGGGGCTTCACCCTCGAATTGTAGTACCTTGTCATGCGCCGTTTATATTCCGCGTTGCGGACTACAGCCATCTCCCTTGCTTCCTCCACCAAGTCGAGGTTGCTACGGAGTCCTTCCTCGTTGGTGATGGGATCGTGGTGCTGGACCCTTAGGGAGTGTACCCCTATTTCCACAGGGATGACCGCCTCGGTTCCGAAGGCGAGGGAAAAAGGAGTCTCCCCAGTAGGGGTTCTTGGTGTGGTTCGATAAGCCCACAGTACACCTGGCAGCTCCTCTACCCAAAGGCCCTTTGCTTTTTCGAGCCTTGTTTTTAAATTGCGTAGCACGGTTCTTACCATGACCTCTGCTTGTCCATTTGCTTGTGGATGTGCCGGGCTGGAGTGAGGTTGTTTTATTTGAAGGTCAGAACAGAAAGAGTTCAGCAGCTTGTTGTCAAACTGCTTGGCGTTGTCGCTGACAATGGCATGGGGAATCCCGAAGCGACAGACCAAGTTTTTCCAGATAAAATCTTTGACCTTTGCGTCTGTGATTTTTGCTAAAGGTTCTGCTTCTGACCACTTGGTGAAGTAGTCGACTGCCACCACCACGAACTTGCACTGCCCTTTACTGAGAGGCAAGGGGCCTAGGATATCGATGCCCCACTTAGAGAAAGGCCATGGGCTTGAAATGGTTGTTAGCTCCTCGGGTGGTTGCCTTGGCACAGTGGCAAAGCGTTGGCACTTGTCGCACTTTTTGGAGAACTCCTGAGCGTCCCTCATCATGGTAGGCCAGAAGTAGCCCTGTCTGAGCGCCTTGTGGGCAAGGGAACGCCCTCCAGAGTGATTCCCGCAGATCCCTTCGTGGATTTCTCGCAAGGCATAGTGGGCTTCTTCAGGTGAAAGACATCGTAACCATGGTAAGGAATAGCCTCTCTTGTATAGAGTGTCCTGCAAGATGGCAAACTTGGAGGCCCTTATCCTTAGCTTCCTGGCCTCTAGGGGATCATCTGGCTGCACACCCTCTTGGAGGTATGCCTTGATTTGGGTCATCCAGTCTGATTCGGTAGATACACAGTCAACATTAGTGGCCTCCATGTCCATCCTGCTGGGCTCGCACTGGTGACCAATTAGTACTGGTTCCCCTGATGAGGCTTCCATGGATGAAGCGAGCTTTGCGAGTGCGTCGGCAGCCATATTATCCTCTCTGGGGATGTGGTTTATCTGGAAGTAGTGGAATTTTGTGATCATGTTTCTGGCCATGCTGAGATATTCTTGCATTTTGGCTCCTTTGGCTTCGAACTCGCCCCTCACTTGATTGACTATCAGCTGAGAGTCACTGTAGGTGGCAAGGTGTTGAACCTCCATTTCCATTGCTAACCTTAATCCAGAAAGGAGGGCTTCGTATTCCGCCTCATTATTGGAAGCATAAAAGTGGAGCTTCATCGCATATCTGAGAGTGGTGCCATCTGGGCTGATCAAAATTAAGCCCGCTCCTCCTCCTTCACTAGTCGAGGAGCCATCTACATAGAGTTTCCAAAGCAGATGAGTGGAGAATTTGGAATTTGAAGTGGAAGACCGGGGAGGTGCAGCCTGTGATGCCTGGGCATGCGGAGGTGCAGCTTGTGGTGCCTGGGCATCCAAAGGTGCAGCCTGTGGTGCAGGAACTAGAGGTGCAGCCTGTGGTGCCTGGGCATCCTGAGGTGCAGCTTGTGGTGCCTGGGCATCCAGAGGTGCAGCCTGTGGTGCAGGGGCTGGAGGTGCAGCCTGTGGTGCCTGGGCATCAGAAAAAGTTGTTTGGGCTCCTAGGGAGGAGACTTGGGCGCTTGCTTGAGGGTCTTTGTTAGGCTTTTTGATGTCTCCGTTGGGCATTTGGGGATCCTCACTGTTCCCATCTTCTGTTGGTGTGAGTTCAGCTACGAAATCTGCTAGGGCTTGTGCTTTGATGGCCGTCCTAGGTTGGTACTGAATGTCGAATTCCCCGAGTTCTACTGCCCATTTAAGAAGTCTTCCAGACACGTCCGGCTTTCCCAAGATTCTTTTAAGTGGTTGGTCGGTGATGACCACCATACGATGGCCCTGGAAGTAGTGTCGCAGCCGTCTCGCTGTCGTGACCAGAGCGAGTGCCAGTTTTTCTAGTGCTGAATATCTGACCTCTGCCCCCCGGTATGCCCTGCTCACGTAATAAACTGGTTTCTGCACTCCATTGTTGTTTCTAACGAGCACTGAGCTTACCGCTGATGGGGAAGCAGATAGGTATAGATGGAGAGTTTCTCCAGGGGCAGCATGTGACAGGAGGGGAGGTGCTGCTAGGTAGGCTTTGAGCTTTTGAAAAGCCTCCTCTGCCTCAGGTTTCCACTCAAAGGCTTTTCGGAGAGTTTTGAAAAAGGGGAGACATTTATCTGCAGATTTGGAGACAAACCTATTTAATGCTGCGATCCTTCCATTGAGGCGCTGGAGCTCCTTGGTTGAAGAGGGTGACTTCATGTCAAGAATGGCCTTGATCTTGTCAGGGTTTGCCTCAATTCCCCTCTGATTGACCATAAAGCCCAGGAATTTACCAGACCCCACACCAAAGGCGCACTTCTCAGGGTTGAGCTTCATGTGATAGGACCTCAGGACGTTGAAAGTTTTTTGGAGGTGATCAATGTGGTCTACTGCTGCAAGGCTCTTTACCAGCATGTCATCCACGTACACCTCCATTGTTTGCCCGATCTGAGACTGGAACATCTTGTTCACCAGCCGTTGGTAGGTTGCTCCAGCGTTCTTTAGCCCAAAGGGCATGACCCTGTAGCAGTATGTCCCCTTTGGCGTGATGAATGATGTCTTCTCTTGGTCTGGGGGATGCATGCTAATCTGGTTGTACCCCGAGTATGCATCCAGGAAAGTGAGCAACTCATGCCCAGCGGTGGCGTCGATGAGGAGGTCAATCCGCGGCAGTGGATAACTATCTTTTGGGCATGCCTTGTTCAGTTCTGTGAAGTCGACACAGAGACGCCACTTCCCATTAGCCTTAGTGACCATTACTACGTTGGAGAGCCACTCTGGATACGCCACTTCCCTGACTGCTCCGTTATCAACCAGCTTTCGAATCTCCTTGTCCATGGCTTGGGCCCTTTCAGTGGAGGCTCCCCTTAACTTTTGGCGAACAGGCTTGTACCGCGGATCGACATTGAGGTGGTGGGTAGCTACTTCCGGGTTGATGCCCTCAAGGTCCTCATGCGACCAAGCAAAGATGTCCATATTACGCTCCAAAAATTCAATCAACAGGGGAGCCAGCTCTTCAGAAAGGGAAGAGCCAATGTAAATTCTTCTGTCTGGGTGCTCCTTTTCTAAGACCACAGGGATGAGTTCCTCGACTGGTTCTCCTCTTTCTGTTGCGGAGTCATCCCTTGGGTCAAGGACCTCAACTTGCAATGCTTCTTGGGGCTTCCTAGCCTTCATAGAGGATACATAGCACTCTCTGGCTGTTATTTGGTCCCCTTTGACCTCTCCGACTCCATTTAAGGTTGGAAAGCGGAGAACGAGATGGTAGGTAGAGGGCACAGCTCTTAATGTGTTAAGAGCTGGTCGCCCTAATATGATGTTGTAGGCTGACGGGCATTCTATTACCAGGAAATTGACCATGACTGTGGAGCTTCGGGGTGTTACTCCGGCGGTGACGGGAAGTGTGATGGATCCAAGGGGATACACTTTTTCCCCTGAGAATCCAATGAGGGGTGACCTGATTGGCTGTAGCCTCTCCCTGCCCAGGTTGAGCTTGTCATAGGCCTCTGCAAATAGGATATCTGCAGAGCTGCCACTATCTACCAGGATCCTGTGCACATGAAAGTTGGCCACCGTCATGGTGAGCACCAAGGGGTCATCATGGGGGTGTTGGATTTCCTCCAGGTCCTTGTTTGAAAAAGATATGACCTCGTCGCTTTCCTGCTTCGGCACCTTAGATGGGCGCATCTCGTAGACATGTCTTGCCTTCCTGGCATGGGCCTTCATCGCGGAAAGTGATTCTCCTCCACCTGCTAGTCCCCCTGAGATAGTGTGGATTTCCCCCACAGGCTGCTGATCTTCCTGGTTGTGAGGTTGTGGTACACGTTCCCTTCCAGCAACGTACTGACGCAAGTGACCACGCTGGATGAGCTCCTCAATTTGCCTCTTGAGGTCGTAGCAATCGTCGGTGTCATGCCCGTGGTCACGATGGAAGCGGCAATACTTGTTAGGATTTCTGCGATTTGGAGGAGACTTCATTTTTCCAGGCCACTTTATCGCGGGGTCATCCTGGATCTGGAATAGGATGTGTTCCACGGAAGCATTGAGGGGAGTGAAAGGTTGACGGTTCCTCTGAGGAGCAGGACCTAGCCGGTCCTTGACAGGGACTTTCTCTGTCCTGCCATATTTGTTGCTGGTTTCCTTCTTATCGTCCTTCTCTCTTTCCTTCCTTTTCTCACCCGCTCTGGAAGACTCACCCCGCCTGGCCCTTGTGATGTCTTCTGCGTTTATGTACTTTTGGGCCTTGGCTAGCAGCTCTGGCATGCTCTTCGGTGGGCGCTTCAGAACTGAGAAAAGGAAACTTGATGAACGGAGGCCACCCAAGAAAGCGGTCATCGTCACCTTGTCGTCAGGTTCATCAACTTGGAGTACCTCCTCGTTAAAACGAGTGAGGTAACTCCTCAGGCTCTCCTCGCGGTCCTGCTTTATACTAAGCAGGTGCGTAACTGGTTTCTGGTGGCGACGCCCTCCTATGAAGTGTGAGACGAATGATCTGCTAAGCTCGGCGAAAGAGGCAATAGAGGCGGGGGAGAGCTTAGCAAACCACTGTCGGGCAGACCCCTTTAATGTGGTTGGGAATGCCCTGCACATGATTTCGTCTGGTACGTTGTGCAATTGCATCAAGGTCTTGTAAGTGTCGAGGTGGTCCAGTGGATCCTTTGTTCCATCAAAGGTCTCCACAGATGGCATTTTGAACTTCTGAGGGAGGGGGTAGTTTGCTACATCAGATTTGAAAGGGGTATCAGTACGCCTTACCAGGTGGTCAACAGTCTCGGGTCCCTGTGCCTTCATGGCGTTGAAGACATCACCGAGTTGATTTTGTACCTCCTTTATCTTCTCGTCCCAATGATTGGGGGCTCCTCTGGAATGATCATGGAAGTGGCTTCCATGCCCCATGCTTTGGTTTTCACCCTCATCCTCCTGGAGATAAGGGTCCTCTCCCTGGAAAGCAAGGGGAGGGGGAGGTGCAGCTCCCTCATGTTGGGCTTCCTGAAGTGGGGTGCCCAATGGGGCACCCGGGGTGGAGCAACAGGGCGTGGTGCTCCTTGATGTCCAGGATGTGGAGCTCCTTGGGGTGCTCTATGTTGTGCACCTCTGTGGGCCCTCCATGTTGTGCACCTCCATGTGGTGCTCCACGTTGTGCACCTCCGTGTGGTGCTCCACCTTGGGGTCCTCCATGTTGTGCACCTCCGTGTGGTGCTCCTCCTTGTCCAGCAAGTATGAGTTGCAGTAACTGTTGGTTTTGAGCAACCAGTTGCTGCATGGTCTCCAATATTTGTTGGGGATTCGGGGCTAGAGTATCCGGAACAGGGTTGATAGGCGGGGAGCAACCTCCTCCTCTCGTGGAGGATTGTCTTCGTGTTGGTTCATGGATCGAGTAGTGATCGCCATTAGTTAATGGACGTAATGTTCAGGAGTGAGAATTTTGTCGATTCCCACAGACGGCGCCAAACTGATGATGCACAAAAATGGTTTTGCACACCACCTGTCAAGTGTAGATAATAAATGCAATGAAT
>CAUOFW020003325.1:636639-668277 GCA_963454935.2 Ilex paraguariensis | reverse complement strand
TTGATTCATAGTATCTTCCAGAGTTCTTCTTTGTGGGGGTTGATATGGTTGGTATTGTTGTTGATTTTGTAGTTGTAGTAGACCTTGAGTTTGATTTGTAGGTTGCGTATTTTTTCAACTAAAATTTGGATGATTTCTCCATCCTGGGTTGTAAGTTTTAGAATATGGATTCAAATAAGGCTTATTATTATAAGTTAGAACAACATTAGATTGTTCAATTAAAACTTCTTTGAATACAGGTATAGTTGGACATTCTACTGCAGGATGTCCTGACAACGCACAAATTTTGCATATTTGATCAGTAGTTGATATAATAGCTATTTGTTTTATTTTTTTCATCTCTAAAGCTTCCAGTTTTCGAGATAAACTTGTCATTTTAGCTCTTAAATCATCATTATCTTTTAACACATATTTTTCTCTTTCGGATATAGATGGCTTAGTTTCTGTTATGTTTGAAGAAGTCGAGTCCCACATCTAGGAACTCTCAGAAATAGTATCCAAAAATTAAAATGCTTCTTCAGGATTGTTACTCATAAATTCCCCTGTGACATCATTTTAACAAATTGTCGCATTGCAGGTGGAAGAGCATCATAAAATAAACCAACTAAAGTCCAGTTTTCAAATGCATGATGTAGACAAGCTTGGAGAAGATCNGACATCATTTTAACAAATTGTCGCATTGCAGGTGGAAGAGCATCATAAAATAAATCAACTAAAGTCCAGTTTTCAAATGCATGATGTAGACAAACTTGGAGAAGATCTTTAAATCTTTCCCAACATTGATAAAAAAATTTTCCTTCTTTTACAGAAAAGTTCATTATTGGATGTCTTAATATATTTGTACGATGTACAAAAAAATTTTTTTTAAAGAACTTGAATTGTAAAACTTGCCAGTTTGTGATTGAATTGGCTCTTCAAGAGCTAAGCCACTGTTTTGCTTTGTCTTTTAAAGAAAAAGGAAATAGTTTTNAAATTTCCTTCTTTTACAGAAAGGTTCATTATTGGACGTCTTAATATATTTGTACGATGTACAAAAAAAATTTTTTTAAAGAACTTGAATTGTAAAACTTGCCAGTTTGTGATTGAATTGGCTCTTCAAGAGCTAAGCCACTGTTTTGCTTTGTCTTTTAAAGAAAAAGGAAATAGTTTTAATCTGACCATTTCAGAATTATCATGCAAAGTTCCACAGACTTCTTCAAATTCTTTCATATGAACATAAGAGTTTTCAGTTTCTAGACCATGGAACTGTGGTAACAATTCCTGGCTTCATATTAAGGTTTGGAACATCTGTTGGAAAAGCAAAACATGACGGGACATTAGTTTCTGTTGGATGTAGATATTCTCTTAATGGTCGAATATTTTGAACTACTTCCTGTTCTCTAGGTTGTTCTTCCCTANTGTATTGTTCCTGGCTTGATATTAAGGTTTGGAACATCTGTTGGAAAAGCAAAATATGACGGGACATTAGTTTCTGTTGGATGTAGATATTCTCTTAATGGTCGAATATTTTGAACTACTTCCTGTTCTCTAGGTTGTTCTTCCCTAGATACATTTCTAGCCATACTTAGTTCAAATGATTCTTGAGTAGATGAAGATGATGAAGATGAAAGAGATGATTGATTTACAGATCCTACTGATGAACAAACATAAACAAAAAAAAAANTGATGAAGATGAAAGAGATGATTGATTTACAGATCCTACTGATGAACAAACATAAACAAAAAAAAAAACACACTTTATATACATATAATACAACTAAACAACTTTTGTATTTTATCTAATTTCAAATTATCGTAACTTCCCGGCAATGGCGCCAAAAACTTGATTTGCACTTTTTCGTGATCGGATTAATATTATACACCCAAGTATAAGTGGTCGAATTGTAGTTTTCTCTTTTTTAAGTCCAAGTATCGATCCCACGAAGAGTTTTAATAATTTGTAAACAAAATAAAATAATCAAGTTGCTAATTTAAATAGGACAGCATGTGATAGCTTGTGATGTGAGCTTAGATTGATAACTAGTCTAAGAAATGTAAATGCGCAGATAGATTAAGACAATAATAAAAAGTATCCTTCAGTTTAAGGATTCCATATGCATTATACCGGTTAAATACTGGAAATGCTACCATACCAAGATTAACTCTCATTTTATTGGCAAGTCAACTAGTTGGTTTGATGTATATAAACCATAGTACATCCGCTTCTTAGGCTAACTAGGGGTAATAAATCATAATACAACTGCTTCTTAGGCTAACTGGTTAAATCCACGTCAATTGATTAACCCAAGCAAACCAGAAGGACAAGTCATTCATGAGGAATACTTGAGTTATTCACTTGATCTCATGATTATAAGTGCGTACATATTAAACCATAACACAACCACGTCTTAGGTTAACTGGTGATATTATAGCATAACACGACAACTTCTTAGGAAAGCTGGTTAAAGACGTACCAATTGACTAATTTTAACAAACCAGAAGGACAAGTCATTCATGAGTAATACATGAATTACCCAATAGGTCATTTGTGACATATATATATATATATATATACCAGTAAAACATCCTCAGCATTCCGGTGGAGGACAAGCCATACCGGTAGGAATGCCATGGTTGTTAGACTAGCAATATAGTTATATATAGTTTTGAAATAACCCTAATAACCCAGAAGGACAAGTCATTCATGAGGATCATTTAGGTTTTGTACCATGCATCAGTTAACATCCTCAGCGTTCCGGTGGAGGACAAGTCATACCAGTAGGAATGTCGTGGTTGTTTTACCGGCAGGTTGATGATGCACTGATGACATACTTCTAGGCACAACACTGAAAATACGTACATCACTGTATCATGCATAAAGCATATAATACATAGATATATAATTATATAAAATATCAGCATATCCATAATTTAACTAGTATTGTACATATGTTTACCTCTCACTGGAGGATATACGGAACTACTCACGCCCCATTGCTACAGACAAGCAAAGAGTGTGGGCAGTTTTCATTACAACTGAAATTAAAAGACAGTATTTAAAATTTCTTTCACAAGGAATAACTGAAACACAACCACCTTTATTATTAGTTAAGGCAAAAAGTGGCAGCAGTTCAATTATCCTAGTAGAAAGATATAACAGAAATATAGAAGTACAGAGTTTGGACTAAAGTGTATCAGGGACCGGATCGTGTTGCACTTTTCCTTTTCTTTTTCTTTTTCTCTTTTCTCTTTCTCTTTTCCTTTTCTTTCTTGGATTTCTCTCTGAAGCTTCTTGGTTCTGGCCTTCTCAAGTCTGAAGAGGAGATGCCTATTTATAGAGGAAGAGGAAGCATGAGGTGGAGCCTTGATGCTAAGCTGCCAAAGACCACCGTCCGGACTCCTCTCAACCGTCCGAATGGTTGGGCCTTGCTAGATTTTGCAAGTTGCTTTGTATGCTGACACGAGTCTTGGTGAATTTACACTTTGGCCTTCATTGTTTTAAGTTTTTCTACTTGGTTCCCTGCATTATGTAGTAATCCTGCATTAAACCTGCAACTTGTAAACATAACACACATAAAACCCTAATTACCGTACAAACCCTAATTGACTCTAATTGCTAGCTTTTAGTTATTTTATCACACTAATTCGACTTTATTATTGTTTTAATTTATGTATTAATTAAGGTTAATCAGCAGACTCGTGGGTCTACTCCTACCCTCTCCGATAAGCCTCCAACTTCTTGAGCTGTCTGAAATCTCTATCCAACCACCTGGTCTAGATGACTGATGGTGTTGCCCTCTGAATTCCACTACTGCTAGCAGCAGTCCTGATCGGACCTTCCCTTACAAAGTTTTGTCGTCTCTGGTTGTCTTCTGTATCTCTCTTCACCAGTGCAGCTCTGTCGACAAGATTCCCATAGTCCTAAATCTTGTGAGCCACAAGTTTCTCCCTTATGGTAGGCCTCAAGCCTTGCTTAAATCGTTTAGCCCTCCTGGACTCAGTAGAGATGAACTCTGTGACATAGCGGGATAGCTCATCAAACTTTCTCTCATAATCTGCCACCATCATGTTACCATGTCTTAAAGCTAGGAAATCCGAACTCATTTTGTCCTTGACCAATTCAGGAAAATACTTGTCTTGAAAGATCTGATCAAACTCTTCCTAGGTAAAAGCATCAATGTTCGTCCTTCTTTTCACCAAATCCCACTAATGATTTGTCTCCCCTTCTAGTAGATATGTAGTTAGGCCGACCCGTAGATCCTCGGCAACTCTCTTGCTATCACACATTTTCTTCACCCCACAAATCCACTTATCTGCCTCCAAAGGGTGAGAACTTCCCAAGAAGGTAGGTGGGCGTTGCCTCAACAAATTTTCTAAGAACTATCATTCTTCTATTCTCGTCCTCGTTGCCCTGTACGGGAGCTAATGGCTAAACCCCACCCCTCGCCCCAGGTTATGGTTGTTTCCATATTGGTGTTGTACCAAAGTGGTTAGCTCCCTTAAGCATTGATAACTGTCATTCATGGCATCTGGAGATGGTGGTGGCTTTGCTTGACCCCCACGCCCATGTCCATGTTCACATCTACCGTCCATCCTGCATATTAATTTATAATTTAATTTACGTAATGTGCTAGACACCCTAACTATCACTATAATTTAAAGCATAAGGCTTGTATAAGAATTAAGTTAACAATTTATTCAACCTAGTCCTACCTCTCTAGTGCTAATTCATAACCTACAACTCTCATATAAGACTTAATTTCTTAGCTCTGATACCAAACCTGTAACGTCCCAAAATCCACCTTTGATGACATTACTATCTAAAATCATTCACATCATGAGAGCAACTAATAAAATTCATAAATAAAAAATATTTCATTCATCATACATAATATCTACTCCATCATCCAAAAGAATATGTAAAATCATNATATTTCATTCATCATACATAATATCTACTCCTAGTAGGTTTTCTTATACATTTTAGTACCGGTAATGTAGGTTTTCTTATACGGTTACCATGGCAATTACACTCCAAAATCAACTTTTATCTTGCAACAGAATAAACAAAATATCAACCATACAATGTCTCAAAATGCATCCCTAATCTAGAACATAACGAGATCAACTCTAGACATCCCCCTCGGGATCTACGCTTCCATCCAATTGAGCTTTCCAAACTACTTGCTCATCAACTCCAAGCTCTTCCTCTAAAACAAAATCTAAAAATAAATATTGTTTGTAAAGTGTTAGCACTAAGCTCTGTAGAAAAATCCTCTCAAACTTGAATAAGGTTTAGAAAACATATAAAACCCGTCGGTCTTATTTTACAAATATTATATATGAATTTTGAAGGAAAACGTTGATAGTTCATCCGATCTCAAGTTTACGCAATATCAATATATAAAATGAAGAAGTAAAACCAATTTTCAAATCACAAACCATTCCAATACCAACCATTTCGAACAATTTCTTGTATCATTCCCCACAATGTACCATTATCCACATTATGTACCTGTATCCAACAATTTTGTATCATTATCCCCAATTGTATCTCAGGTAGGAAGTAAGACATCACATGAATACACACATTGAGAATATTCTGACCCACATACGAACACACACCCAATCCTCGCAAGGATATACAACTTTAGGAAGGGTGTATACCAATGCATCGACAAGATGATCCAACCTAGCAATAGTATACTAACCCTCATCCTCAATACCACATGTGCGAATAGTGGTTTGGTCCTCGCAAGGCACTAACCCCACTACAAGGGGTACAAAACCTTCAAACCCATACGGTATAAGAAACGCATCTATCCACTCTATAATACTCGGTCAACAGTCACTCATGTTTATCCAAACAACCGCACAGGAGATACAATACCAAACCAATTTGTTAAATCACAAGTAAATCAAGAACCCCCAATTTTCATGTATTTTTTCAATGGAACAATTAAAGAAAACATGCAAGACATCATCAAATATATAATTTTTATTGTTCAAACAAAGCTCTAAAGTTTTTTAAATCAAGAATAAAGGACTATCAAGAGAAAAATCTCTATTTCTTGAAAAACTAAGTTTTGACATCAAGAACATGAATTTTATGGCTATCAAACCATAACTTCACTCAAAACATGGTAAGATTTGCAAGAACACCAAGAAACAAGGATTTCATAACATATATGTAAGATTTTGAGTCAAAACATATATATATATATATATATAAACCCTAGTCTCAATGAACAAGAGTGGGAAGAAACTCCTACCTTTCTTTCTTAGTGTTGTGTGAAAAACTAGAAGATTTGATCCACTTCAATGTGAAAATCACCCATTGATCTTGTGTTTCTGCCCCTCTTTCTTCCTCTCTAAGACTCTAGGGTTAGGAATGGTGAAAGAAGACTAAGATAGGTGTCCTTAAGTATTTATAGGGTGAGAAAAAGACCACTTATCATGAATATGATACTTAGGATTTTGATCTCACATTCGAACGTAATTTGGCGTTCGAACGTTAGTAGTGCAAATTGCTGCTTCACGTTCAAACATTATTATGGCGTTCGAACGTTAGTTACTACTAGTACTTTTACTTTTTCCACCAGAGCTCTANACATTCGAACGTAATTTGGCGTTCGAACGTTAGTAGTGCAAATTGCTGCTTCACGTTCAAACATTATTATGGCGTTCGAACGTTAGTTACTACTAGTACTTTTACTTTTTCCACCAGAGCTCTGCAGGCTCCAAAGTACTGGGACTCACTGTCGTTCGAACGTGGATTCACGTTCGAACGGACTCCCTATTTTTGCTAAAACTTCTAGTGAAGTTTTGACCTATTTAGAGGTAGATTTGAAACATTTTTGTGAAAAAAACTTCTGTAGCCCTGAAAGTCTAGTGTATACTATAAAATTTTCATATCAAACGGACATTAAGGTAAAGATTTATGGTCCAAATACAAAGGCAATGTCAAAATTCTTTCTACCCAAGTTCTATCAAAAATGTGTTTTAACTCCAGAACACTTCCTAACTTCTACTTTTACAACCTAGATAGTTCATGCTTCACTCACTACATATATGAACATTTTAAAATCATTACGTTATTATATAAAGACAAGAATGTGGGGGTTTACAAAAACCACTCCCAAATCAAAGTGAAAAGATCAAAAGGTGGAGAAGAGTGCTTACCAACGCTTGGCATGATCACCAAATCCTAGCCTGGATTGAAGTACAACAGGAATTTGACGGATGCCCAAGGGGTTTTAGATGGCTTGTAGGGTTTCTATCTTGAGGAGAGAGTGTTTGAGGGAGAATAAATGAGAATAATGAAATGAAAACCGAGTTTCCCCTTTTAAAATCCTCAATTTTTGCAATTTAGGGCACGAGGTAATAGTACCTCGTCAAGTAGATGCCGGTACCGGAGTGTTCTATTTTGTAGGTACCGGTACCTGAGTTTTCTGTTTTATAAGTGCCGATACCTCCTTANGGAGTGTTCTGTTTTGTAGGTACCGGTACCTGAGTTTTCTGTTTTATAAGTGCCGATACCTCCTTAACTTAGTACTGGTACCTCCCCCTTAATTCTGCAAAAAATTTTCTTTGTTGATTCTTTTCACTCTCATTCCTCTTTGTCTAACTTATTTGAATCCAATACATTCTAACAACTTACTTCCTAGCTTAACTACCCAAAAACAAGATCTACACTACTAAATTACGTTGTCTAACTTTGGATGAATTCATTTACAAAATTGCAATGTGATTTGAAATTTTTAACGACTTCAAAACACATGGAACAAAATTCTAAATTTATCAAAAATGATCATCATCAAGTAAAGCAAAAAATAAGATATATGATGTTCGTGATGATTATCAATCTTACTTGCTTCTTTTTTAAACCACTAGGAGATACTTAGCGGACGAGTTTTGCCCGTGCAGGTTCACAGTGAAGCTATCTATAAACNCAATCTTACTTGCTTCTTTTTTAAACCACTAGGAGATACTTAGCGGACGAGTTTTGCCCGTGCAGGTTCACAGTGAAGCTATCTATAAACTTCTCTTTCTTTTTTCTATCTCATATTTGAAACACATTTTATCATCCTAACCAGCTTGAGTTGCCTTGAACAAAATTTTTTGAATTCACCTGAACTAGTTACCCATGGGTTACAACATAAACTTAAAATNCTTGCTTCTTTTTTAAACCACTAGGAGATACTTAGCGGACGAGTTTTGCCCGTGCAGGTTCACAGTGAAGCTATCTATAAACTTCTCTTTCTTTTTTCTATCTCATATTTGAAACACATTTTATCATCCTAACCAGCATGAGTTGCCTTGAACAAAATTTTTTGAATTCACCTGAACTAGTTACCCATGGGTTACAACATAAACTTAAAAGCTATTCAAAAGTACTCACCTACACATCTCCCTTCAAAACTCGTGTGTGTGTGATGTCATGCAATTTAAACAATTTACTCAAAAACCTTTACATCCAATTAGCTATCCAAATTTAGCTTCGATACAATTCTNAACCAGCATGAGTTGCCTTGAACAAAATTTTTTGAATTCACCTGAACTAGTTACCCATGGGTTACAACATAAACTTAAAAGCTATTCAAAAGTACTCACCTACACATCTCCCTTCAAAACTCGTGTGTGTGTGATGTCATGCAATTTAAACAATTTACTCAAAAACCTTTACATCCAATTAGCTATCCAAATTTAACTTCGATACAATTCTCACAAAGGGTTTCCTAACGGACAGAATCACTCATGGTTATCTTGACTTTCTTTCAATGTTTATATATGAGACATAATCTTGTATTCAAAGACAAAGCATAGCTCACATATAATCCAAAATAAAAGTGCACTTTCAACAATTGAAATAACCTTGGCGTAATCTCATGAATGGAATGATACGACAATTTAAAATAGTGTCATTGACTTATGTTTTCCTTTAGAATGTACTTTAGCCATCTATCCCCAAGAACAAAAAGGAATTTTTTTTCAGTTATAATGAGGCCTTGGGGTTAGGGTTAAGAGAAATGAAGGGAATAAGGAGATCAAAGTGAATTATCCCGAGAATATGGCATTAAAGTCACAACTCACCTTTTTGGGCATCATTCATTCATTTGTTTTTCAGTCTCCCTTCATTTCAATTCCATTTTTTTCTTCTTTTTTTTTTTTGCCTTTTTCAGCCCTTTCTTTCTTTTATACTTCTACTTTCCCTTCTTTTTTTTTTTCTTCTTACAATTCATACTTACATCATCCTTTCATTTCATTTCCCGCTTCATTTCATTTTATCTTCTTTAATATAAGCATTGCTCATCTCGGGATAACCAAGGTAGGAAAAATTATTTCAACGTGGCTTGGTCAATTATATGGTTAGGGACTTGAAATTGTTCATTTACAGCTCCATCACAATGACTCGGGACAATATTTGAATGGGAAGGCTAAGGTTCAAAGTTGATCAAAGAAAGCTTCTCTCAGAGACACATGGCCAAGTACTACTATGCATTTAAGATCAAGTCAATTAACTATCATTTTGTACACTATCTAAAGTAGAAATAATCAGACTGTTGAACAGAATTGAATTAAAAAAAAAATTGAGTACATGCGAGTTAACCCTCCAATGAGGAATGACACAAAAGCTCACATGGGTATTTTCATTTATCTCCAATATTTATGTCAAGCTCTTTAAGATGTGAATCTCCTTCAGTAAATTACAAAAAATTGCACCTTCATGGTGCAATTTGATTGAGTTTGAATGAAGACATGCATGTGATACTTAAGCATATGATAAACTTCTATGATGCACCCATATGTTATGTTTTATAGCAATTGGGAGGAAAAAATATAGGTCAATATCGGATGTTTTTATAGACATATTTGTTTTCAAGAGAATTTTAAAATTCCATCAATTTTTTCAATGTATCATCAACAAAATGTTTAGTGTATCATCAACAAAATGATGTATCATACAAATGGTACATTTCACCCCTAACTTGAACTAAGGATTGTTCTCAATGCAACAAAAAAACATAATATGCAATGAGGTAACTTTAGAATACAAGAAGAGTAAGAAAACACCTTGTATTGATCTTTAACAAAAGCACCTTTACCTGCAAAAAAAATTGAAGCAAACTATGTACAATAAAAGGTTAAAATAATAAGAAAAATGACTATATACTTACATTTACTGAATAAATATTCCTTAACAAGATCTGGATAGACCGGATCAAGCAACTCCTCGATTTCCTGAAGTTCAAAACCCTCAAATAATGGTTTAAGTCTTTAGACATTGACCTTGAATGTCTTGCCATCCTCTGGGTTTTCTATATCTACAACGCCATGTGGGTAGGCTACCTTGACAATGTAGGGGCCATCCCATTGAGATCAACGTTTGCCTTGGAAAATAGAGAGGCAGGAATTATACAAAAGTACTTTTTGGTCGAGCTCGAATGTTTTCCTTACAATAGATTTATCATGAAAGATTTTTGCCCTTTCTTTGTGAATTCTAGAACTTTGGTATGCATCCTAACGAATTTCCTCCAGCTCATTTATCTCCAACTTCTTATGACTCCCCACTAGGCCTAGATTAAAATTCAAAGTTTTTATGGCCTAATATGTGCTCCATCTCCACTGGCAAGTGGCAGGTCTTGTCATAGACTAACCTATAAGGAGACATATCAAGAATGGTCTTATAAGCGGTGCGGTAAGCCCATAAGGAATCAATCAACCTAAGTGACCAATCCATGCAGTTAGGGTTAACTATCTTCTCTAGTATGTTCTTGATCTCCCTATTGCCCAACTCAGCTTGATCATTGGTCTATGGGTGATATGCGGTGGGCACCTTGGGTGTCATGTCATATTTATGCATTAATGAATCAAATGACCTATTATAGAAATGTAAACCCTTGTAACTTATCACAGCTCGAGGCATTCTAAATCTAGACAAAATATTTTCTTTTAAGAATTTAACTACAACCTGGTGGTCATTGGTCTTGGTTGGGGATTGTCTTTACCCACTTAGACACATAATCAACAGCCAAGAATATGTAAAGGTAGCCATAGGATATAGGGAATGGACCCATGAAATCAATGCCCCAACAATCAAAAATTTCAGTAACAAAAATGAGAGCAATGGGCATCATGTTCCTACGGGTCACACTCCCTAGCCTTTGGCACATATCACATGCTTTGGAATGGCAGAAGGAGAGGACATTACGTTGTTCATCATTTGGTACTCATCTCTTCATGACTTGGTCATGGAAATAAATGAACATCTATGGATTGTCGAAGTAAAAGTACCTCACCTCTTCCATAAATTTTCTCTTGTCCTCTAGGCTCTAGTGTGGGGGCATTTGTCCTATAGCAAAAAAAATACAAATTTCAACATACCATGGATAAATTGAATGGATAGAAAATAGATGCTCATTCTTTGGTGTCTTGGACAGCAAGTCCTGACAAATGGTCTGCCACCACATTCTCTACTCCTTTTTTGTCTTTAATGATCAAATAGAATTCTTAAATGAGGAGGATGCACCTAATGAGTCTCGTTTTGGCATCCTACTTAGATAAAAAATACTTCAAAGCAGAGTGATCAGTATAGAATACTATAGGCGAACCAATAATGTATAACCTAAATTTATCCAAAGCAAACACTATAACTAGCAACTCCTTTTCAACGGTGGTGTAGTTCACTTGGGCTTCATTTAAGGTTTTGCTAGCATAGTATATGACATGAGGTTTTTTATCTTCCATTTGACCTAGCATTATGCCGACCGCGTAATTACTTGCGTCGCACATGAGGTCAAATGGGAGTTCCTAATTGGGTGGTTGCATGATTGGAGGTGAAATTAGTATACTTTTAAGTTTTTGAAAAGATGTCTTACAATCATTCAACCACACAAATGGGACATCCTTTGCCAACAAATTTGTCAAGGGTCTTGCCAATGCACTAAAATCTTTAATGAACTGATGATAAAAACCGTATGGTTAAGAAATGACCTAATATCTTTGACTATCTTAGGAGTAGGCAGATTGGAGATTACTTAGAATTTCCACCTGTATTCCCTTTGAAGACACAATGTGACCTAGCACAATCACTTGGTTCACCATGAAATGACACTTTTCCCAGTTAAACACCAAGTTCTTCTCCTCATATCTCTCCAATAATTTCTCCAAGTTTCCCAGACATCCTTCAAAAGAGTCCCCGAGCACCAAGAAAGTCCTCGGAGTGATGCATAGCTCAAATGACATTCGGTGATAGGCATATGTTCCAAAGGGGTAAGTGAATGTGGTCTTCTCTTGATCTTCTAGGGCAATCTCCATTTGATTATAGCCGAAGTAGCCATCTAAAAAGCAATAAAAAAGATGTCCTGCTACCCTTTCGAACACTTGATCAAGTAATGGTAAAGACAAATGATCCTTGCGAGTGCATGGGTTTAGCTTTTGATAGTCTATGCAAACTCTCCAACCCATGGCCATTCGAGTTGGGATCAATTCATTCTCTTCATTGGCCACCACTGTTACTCCTGATTTTTTTTGGTACTACCTATGTGGGGCTAACTCACTTATTGTCAGTAATCGCAAAGATAATTCTCACATCAAATAGCTTGAGCACTTTATCTCTAACCACATCCTTTATAATTGGATTGAGTCTTCTTTTTGGTTTTTGGGATGGTTTGGTGTTCTCTTCAAGATATATCCTATGACTACAAATTAGAGGGCTAATTCCCTTGATGTCAGCAATAGTCCAACTGATAGCTCACTTGTGCTTCCTCAAGACACTCAATAGTTTTTATTTTTACTCCGATTCTAGTGAAGAGCATATTACCACTAGAAATGTTTTGTTCTACCCTAAGAATGCATATTTCAGTGAGGAGGGTAATGGCTTCAACTCCAAAATCAGTGGTTGCACAGTGGATGAAAAGATTTTCTTCTCTTGTGAAGGTAACTTCTCAATTGTAAGAGGTCCAACTTCCCACCCTTGCACAGTTTCCATTTCCAAATCCTCAACAATTTCATCTTCTCCCAAACTTGTATTGCATAGTAATTCCATGTGATGATCCACTAATGTGTCAATTATATTGACTTCATGAATTTTCTCATCATCCCCCGGTTGCTTGCTTAGGTTGAACGCATTAAGATCCATTGTCATAGTTCCAAATGCTATCTTTATGAGACCATTTCTGCAATTAATCACATCATTAGAAGTTGCAAGAAAAGGTCTACCTAGAATGACAAGCATTTATGCAATGGGATTAGCAATGGGGTGAGTGTCGAGCACAATGAAATCAACGAAAAAATTTGTCCAGTTGGACCAACATATCCTCTACTACTCCCCTTGGTGTTCTCACGCTATGATTCGCTAGCTCAAGAATGATGGAGGTTGGTTTCAACTCCTCTAGCTGTAGTTGTAACATCGAGAATGGTAGAAGGTTGACACTCACTCCCAAGTTTAGCAGTGCTTGTTCCACACAGCAATTCCCAATGGTGATAAAAATGGTGGGGCAGGGGGATCCTTGAACTTAGGTGGGGTGTTTGTCCTCAAGATGAAGCTCACTTGTTCAATGAAAGAGAAAAACATGGTAATGAAATCAGGGATGAGGGAATTTGCTTGATGGTCTTGACATATATGTGTGTGTGTGTGTGTGCGCGCGCGTGTGTGTGTGGTTGTAACCACTTAGATAAGCATGATTCCATGATTTCCTAAATTGATTAGGAGATAGAGATATAGCTCCCATAATCTTCTAAACTGATGAAGAGATAAAGACATATCCTTAACCAACCACCAATAACCGGGTCAAGCCCAATTGCCCTATGTGGCTGGATCAAGGTTCGAGTTCGAGTCTAAATACCGACTCATAAAACATTAACCTAAAGAAACAATAGTTGAATGCTCAAGAATAAACCTCCACAACTTGGTACACTAGATCACGCATTCAAAGAGTTGAGATCTACTCTTGAGAACAATAACTAAAAATTTATATNGATCAAGGTTCGAGTTCGAGTCTAAATACCGACTCATAAAACATTAACCTAAAGAAACAATAGTTGAATGCTCAAGAATAAACCTTGACAACTTGGTACACTAGATCACGCATTCAAAGAGTTGAGATCTACTCTTGAGAACAATAACTAAAAATTTATATGGTTAAGTTTTCCTTTATCCATTCGTTGTTTATTTTTTGTAACATCTTCCATTATTGGTGTACTACAACTCTTTAGCCAACAAAAGTATAATTCCAAAATGTATCATCATTCACAATTATCCTCACAAGAATATCTGAGATAACACCAAAAAAAGAGGCTTGTTACCGAACCATAGCTAAAGAGCAACAAACCTCAAATTTTTTAAGTTATATTAGGCATCGTCTAATAAAACTGAAAACAAAGCATCGAAGATTGAATCATTCTAAAGACTTAAAAGTACTCCTTATTTACAGTTAACCTCAGAGAAAATGGGCTTCAAAGGCTGTTGATAATCTCAGGCATCAGTGAAACCATATTCAGAAAATGGTGTAAAGAATGAACCCTTAAGGAGGTGACATTCACAGCTAACAACCACCAATACGACAGGGTCTATCTTTTCAACCGTCTGAAATCCATCACAGGTAAGTTTGACATTTGCCTAAAGGCATGGGCAGGCGTTGAACAACGTCACTTGAAACTCTGGCTTTCCATTCACCATAACCACTGTCCGAACTTGCGTCACTGAGATGTCATGCATGGAACAAGGTCTTCCACACATACCTGCGAATTTTAGCTAACGAAGAGTGTCCGAATATTTCATCAAGGATAAAATGATGAATGTCAAATCGACCTGTGTATAAATCGTGTCATTTTTGGATCATATAATTTCCATTTCCAAAAGTTATATCATGTTATCACTAACTTAGGTATCATGAAGCAATAACAAGGCAAAATATGTGCATATACCACATTTGCATATATCCAAATAGCGGTATCCCTTGCAATGCACGGTCAATAAGATTTGTGAATTCATGTTGTTCATATGAAATGTATCCACACTAAAAGTTATTTTCTTTGAAAAAATACCATAGTTTTGGTTATAAAAAAATGCATGCGCAAGTCCAAATTATGAAAATATTCCAAAAACAATAATACTCTTCCATAACAACAAACTTGAAACCATACATTTAGTGACCTATTCATAATACAAAAATTCATTCACTCATACAATCAAAATTTGTCTATACCGATATCAATGCAAATTATACTAAAATATAATATCTTCAAACTAGCATAATCAAAAAATCATCACAAATGACAAAGATTATCAACATACCATCCATAATGTAACCACTAAAATACCATACAAAAAAAATACATTTACTCTCAAATTCTACACCGACATCCATATAGGCTTGGAAATAATACATTATTTTGTCATTGGGGGCATGAACTATTGAAATCAATAGAACTCTCTCTTTCACAGCCCATGGGAGATCCAAATTGAACCTCTAATATAGTTAGTAAGTTAAGACAGGCTCCATAAAGTAAAATTTCAAAGCAAAGTGCCACCAATTTATTAGTTTAGATCTATGTGACTGATATTACCTGTATTTTAATGTATACATAAAAATAATTTTCAGACCATTATTCCAATTGTGTAAACGTCCATAAATTTTAAAAATATTGAATCTTCTTTGCTTTTTCATTATCTTTTATTTATTATTAGATAGGCAACCATCCTACTAACTTGACATTCTTGTCCATGTATTTCTCTCTACTCCATGTTGATTACCACACGACAATTTCACCAAAAACGAAAAGTCAATAAAAGGCAAGAATGTTGATACTAATATAAACAAAGCAAGTCCAATTATTAACAAAAAAAAAAAAATAGATTTCAATGATGTTGCACATAGTTGTGCACTTTCTTCTCACCACAATAGTGAATTCTTCTTATCAATCTAATTGTGTTATTTGCCAGTTGGAGACAAACTNCTTCTCACCAAAATAGTGAATTCTTCTTATCAATCTAATTGTGTTATTTGCCAGTTGGAGACAAACTTGATGATACTCTTGCAAACAAAAAATGACCCAAAGTAAATGGAAAATTGATAAATAATAATTCTAGAAACTGAATCAAAAAAATGTTAAGTTCATTACACATTAATAATGTATGGAAGTTATGGAAATAAAATGTTATGAGCCATGCATTGTAAATTTGCTTCAAGTTGGAGACATGAGAGATAATTCGTAATTTGTTTCCTTCCTGTACATTTGATTGATTGGTTCAGTGAAAATGAGAGAGATGGAAGTAGAGATAGAGATATATGGATAGAAATAGATAAGAAACAGACCCTTAACAACTACTTATGTTTATATTTCAAAAATTGATGATAGACTACTTCAAATTCTGAAAAAATGATTACAAGATCTAGAAGTTATAGAAAGATAAAGAGTAAGAGATGGTTAAGAGGGAAAATTTGATGATAGACTACTTAAAAATTTAAAAAAAAAAAAAAAAGATTAGAAGATAGGGAAAGATAAAATAGTGAGAGACGGGTAAAATGAAAAAATTAATGATAGACTACTTAAAATTTTAGAAAAAGGATTAGAATATGTGCAAGTTATAGAAAGACAAAAGAGTGAGGGATGGAGAAGAGGAAAATATGGGGAACCAAGGGCGACCCAACACAAATTGATGCTTACAGCGAGAATTGTACATGTGACGTCATTTAATTTTTTTAGAGGATAATAATTTTTTTAACCATTATTAGACGTTTTATAGAGAGTTGCGGTATGATTTATTTTTAATATTTTAGTGTTTTTGGAATTGGGCGGGATCATATAATAAATTGGGTGCAATTGTAAAGTTAAGATCTTATGGACGAATAAATTGATTAAAGTCTTAAAGAGACAACAAAATGGTTAGGGATAAGGACAAAGAACCATATCACGACAATGAGAGTGTGAGGGGGAGAAAAAGTTGGAAAGAGGTGGTGAGGGTGGATCTGGACATCTATTTCTCTCTCTCATCTCTTGTTTGAACCTTATCTTTTGGAACATAGTATATTATTTCATTACTATTTTTATGTTCTTCTTATTTGTTTTATATTTTTTTTTATAAAAGTTGTAGTATTAGATTATTGACTATTAGTTTGTATTAATAATTTTATGTTATCTTGTTATTGAATTATTTTTTTATTTTTTTATGATTCATAACTTGTTTGTATATGTAATGTTCACCAACTGTTTTGTTGTGTTTTATTTTCTTTGATAACAACTGTATTGAAAGTTTTTTTTATATTAATTATTTTTTATTGTGGATCCTTTAGGAGAATGAATAATTTAATTAGTTGGTGTTTTTGTGTTTAAATGAGAAAAAAATCGAGTTTGAGAAAAATAGAAAATATGTTTGACTTATTTTTATTTGTGGAACAAAGAGAGATACTTATTATATTTTTTTATTAAAAGTGTTAACCTTTTTTTTGTCCTTTAATAAATGTGTATGTGTGAGGTGGACTTCATTTTTAGACCTAAATTTTAAATTTTATTTTGTTGACTTAATCTTTCATACTTTTTTTTGTTAAGTTAAATTGTAATGGGTTTTAATCTTTGGTCTATACTTAATTATTGAACTTTAAAATTTATGGCCTTTTTTATGTGGGGTGCCTAAAGTTCGTGCTTTTTCAACTCTACTGTTGAGCCGGTCATGCGGAAAGACTAATAAGGTGAAGCCATTTAGTTTTTAGTAATTTTAAAAATAAAAAATCTAGAAAGTTAGAATAGGCAGAATGGAGGCTTCTTCACACTTGTAGATACATTGTTATACAATATAGAGCTGTATGCAATCTAGCGAATAATACATGCATATGCAGGGTATATCCTGCATGTAAGGTGCCGTCTTATTAGGTTGTGGTACTACGTCCCCATTCTGATGTAGTATCGTCATTGTAATCAATATTTACTCATTTGTATTGACATGCATAAGTCAAGACCAAAAAAGAAAGAATCGGCTCACTTCTCTCCCACGCAAATAACCACCCATAGGCACCCGTAAACAAATAAAAAAAATTTAAAAAATCAGTTCATCAAAATCACATACAATGCCAATTAAATAAATTATCATGTCAAAATCAGGTAAAATATGTTCATCATAAAATTTCAATTAAAAAGATTTATCGTATACAAATTAAATATACTTTGTACACATAGCCAACCCCTAGAATAGTCATAGGATCGTGTCATTTTGCGGTTTATAGCGGGAGAATTAGTCAATTCTAGAGCGTGAGCAACGTGAAGTAAAGAAATTCATAATATAAAAGATTAGAGATAGAAAAAAAATGGGAGAAAACAAGGCAATGATAAACGTTGTTCCAAACTATGTGCATACGTTCATGGACTTAACGCCCAATGAGCTACATTGATGTTTATTTTTCGGAGGTTGTTTACGTAAGATTCAATCTTATTTATAGGGTGAGAAATAAACAAGATACGTATAAATATCTATATAATAAAGTACAATACAATTCAAATTTTAAAAGATAAATAAAATGACTTTTATTTTTTACGGTTGAGATCTCTTTAAATTTTACTCTAAAGTTAATCTAATGGTTAATATTAACACCTCAAATTTAATAGGGAAAATAGTTCTCTAAAAATATGTTTAGAGTAACTTTTTAAAAGTATTTTTAGAATTTATAACTATTTATAAATACTTTAAAAAAAATTGTACATGAAACCGCTCCACCACTACCACCACCATCACCATCACCATCACCACTGCCATTGCCGCCGCTGCCATCGCCACTCCCATCACCACCTGCACCACTATCATTGCCACCACCATTACCGCCACTCGTTGCCACCACCACCACCACCACTACCGCCACCCCACCACCACTACCACCCACCACAATTTTCATCGCATTCTTATATTTATTACCATTATCACCATCATCGACCGTCAACACCAACCACTACCATTGTTGCTCACCACCACTCATCATTGTCCACCATTGTTGTTAGTCACTATCACCCACCCCCATAAAACTTACCACCACCCATCATTGCCAGTCACCCACCTCCATCAAACTTACCACCACCAACTACTACCAATTGTCATCGCCCACCACTGTCACCACCCACTATCGTCCACCCCTACCACACCTACCACCACCGTTATTTATCACAATCCATCATACTGTCGTTCAGAAACGCCTGTCGTCGTCCACTACCTCCATCATCACTGCCCACCACCATCACCCACCACCGTCCTTGCCCCACCACCATCAACATCACCGTCGCTCACAACCACTACCGTCGTCACCCACGACTGTCACTACCACTATCGTCACCAAAAATCCACCACAAGCATCACCATTGCTATCCATGATTGTCACTATCACTACAGTCATCGCCACACACCACAATCATCATCGTCTTCCACCACCACCACTACCACCGTTCACTTCCACTACAATTGGTGCTTAGATTTTTTTTTTTTATACTCTATATTTGTAATTTTATTTTAGGTGTAAATATAAATATATTTATTGTTGATCATTTTTTTTATTATTTTGTATCTTTAAGCATAGACAATAACTAGTATCACTATAATTTATCATCATCTTTTCTCAACTGTGAATATTAATGAATCTATATGAATGTTATCATATCCCTAACATGAAAGACACTACAAATGCTACCAATTTGATAACCTCAAAGAGCACAAGATAAAATGCTTCAAGCAATTGGATAATCAAAAAAAGATTGAATTTTTTTTCTTCACGGTACGTGGCACATACCTTTGTTGATGAGATCGAGGCAGATAAATAAGGAAAGAAACTTGATACTAGCAGCCATTTTCTTTTTTTTTTTGAGAAACCAGAATTTCATTTTTCAAAAAAAAGAAAAATTACAAGAAGCAATCAATACAAAACATGTTACAAAGAATCAAAAAATGACAGAATCTTGAGTATCTTGATTCCTTTGCTGATGATGCAGCAATAACTTCAAAGGATTCATGGATACCCAGATCCTGAAAAAATCATAGAAGAGGCCATCTTGTCCATATTTTGAAGGCTTTAATTCTTCAAAACAATAAAAACTAAATCTCTCCTTCAGAGTCATAAATCCGCTTCCACTGCGTCAATACCACCTGAATCCTGCATCCAATCATCACAGCTGGAACCAAACCACCAACCTCATCCTTATCATCATACACCAGCATCATCTTTTGTTGAAGAACAGGCAGCTGCCTTGAATCTTGCAGCAGGACCACCTGCACAATACCCAATAGCAAGGTCCACCACCTTCCGTTATCAACCTTGATCATCAAAAACTAACACAGTTCTGGTTATCAAAACAGGCAAGCACCTCTGTTCCTGAACCAGTCTTTGGCTCACAACAGCAGGCAGCTGATCAGTCGCAGAAAAGTCAGAAGAACACCCATCCTGAACAGCTTTATTTGCCAAGGCATCAGCTACAAAATTTGCTTCTCTATATACATGTTCCAACTCAAACTGCATTCTGCTCAGGAACTACTTACTATGATCAAGAATACCCAAAAAAGACCAAGAACAAACCATCTTGCCCTTGACAGTTTGTACCAGAACCAATGAATCTGATTCAATCAAGACTTTATACTCTGTCAAACCATACCTATTCACCAGACTGAGACCATCCAGCAGGGCCCTGATTTCAGCACCCATATTCGAATTAATCCCATAAAAGAAAGAGGCAGCTAAAACCATACCTTCCCATTCATTTCTCAGAATTGCCCCTCCCCCCGTAGGATCAGGATTCCCCTTTGCAGCGCCATCCACATTAAGCTTTAAAACCCCAGTTTCTGGACAAGCCCAACAAACCCAGCTGGCTCTAGTACAAACCACAAAAGGCTTAACAATGCCTAGCATCTGCAAAAGCCCCCTGCAATTACCACTATCCAGAACTCTAGGCCCAACATTCATCATCTGAAATCTCAAGAGACTACAGATCCTAAGAAAAATAGAGTAGGAGTTTAGTTGTCCCTCCCCAGCCCTTCGCCTGCATCTCTCCTTCCAGACTTGCCAGAAAATTAATAAAGCCAAACTCCTTATCAAGCTGCAACAGAGACTGACTTTCTTTTAAAAATTCTACATTCTTTGCATTCTGACCAAAGGCAACTCCCCATCAATCAGCTTCAGCTGAAATCCTGCCATCGCAGCCAATCTTCTCAAAATGGATTTAACATACTCACACTCCACAAACAAATGAACAGCGTCTTCCTCCTCATTACCACACAAAACACACCAGTTCACCAGAGGAATCCCACACATTTTAATTCTGGAATCCAGCGGGATAGCCTTCATAAGCATCTTCCAACCCACTAATTGAGCACTTGGTGCAGTCTGCATATTCCATATGGCCTCAGCAGTTACATTCTTTTCACCTTGATGCGTCACAAGATTCCATGCAGTCTTTATGAAAAATGAACCTGACTTAGAATGCTGCCAAACAAGCTTATCAGCAGCATTAGAAAGAGACAATTGATACTCCAAAATCTCTGCCTTCATCTGATCACTTAACAGACCATCCACCTGATTGAGCTGCCAATGAGAATCCATCACCAACTCACACACCTTTGGAAAAAAACTAGGCACAGCATCCATTCTACATATAAGAGGCCCACTATCAAGCCACTGATCACACCAAAAATCAGTCTGATCACCCTTCCCAATCAACCTTCTTGAGTTCATAACAACCTTCTGAAAAAAACGGCCTTAAGGACTTCAAACATTTCGAATGACCTCCAGTTACACACCTCATAATGTGTCTACCCTTTAAGAATTTAGCAGCAAAATCTTGGGCCCACAAAGAAGACCCCTGCATCAAATTCCAAATTTGCTTCATTCTAAAGGCCACCTGCCAAATCCTCAAACTTCCTCAACCACAAACCTCCTTCAGAGTTAGGCAAGGTAACCTTCTCCTGAGCAACCCAATGCCTCTTTCTGACTCCCATTCTATAGTCACCTTTTATGGTCTAACATTAACTACTGAAGTTAATTATAAAATATTCAAACTTAAAGGTGACTATTTGTTGAAATTAAAACTTGAAAGGGTGAATGATAAATTACCCAAAGTTGAAAGGGGTATTTTATAATTAACCCTTAATTTATTGATCTGCGGTCTTTGGATTAGCAACAAATCTTAATGTTAAATGAGGTTTAGTAACAATCAAATAAATTATGTGAACAAATTAAATCTATAAATTAAATTTGAATAGAACTATTGATACCCATTTGTTAATGAATCCTTAGATCTATAGATCTGCGTTTGTATACACATCTCTAAGATCAATGTTGCTGGGCAATAAAAGTAACAAAAAAGAGTAAATCACAACATTAAATAAGATTTAAAGCCAATCTAATGATTATATTCTACTCTATTCTATTCTATTAAATCACCATATTTGATCCCAATAGGCAATAGCATTTTCTTATCTATAATATGATTATTGTTTGGAATTTAGATATATGTCAGATAATTACACCAACTACTTGTATTCTGAGGTTGTACAAGATCCATATCGCTCAAATTAATTATAGATTATATGCTTATCAAGTGCAAGTTTGCCCTTACCTTGCTATGCTGTGGTATCCTATCCTATCATATCCTACTCCGACAAAACAATCTATTTGTTTTGTACAGCAATTACAGGTGACGGATTCATAGCGAGGGATATCGGGTTCTGAAACACAGCTGGCCCTCAAGGAGAGCAAGCGGTGGCACTTATTGTCGCTTCAGACCATTCTGTCCTATATAGATGTAGCATCGCGGGCTACCAAGATACATTATATGCCCTCACGCTCCGTCAATTCTACAGGGAGTGCGATATTTATGAAACTGTTGATTTTTCATCTTCGGAAATGCTGCAGCTGTTTTCCAAAACTGCAATCTAGTGCTTCGTAAGCCGCACACTTCAAGTGCCTACAACGTAATCTTGGCAAATGGAAGGAGTGGCCCAGGACAGAACACTGGATTCGCCATTCAGAATTGCAAGATCACCACAGCCACTGATTTTTCTCCAGTCAAACACTCGTACAATTCCTATCTTGGGAGGCCTTGGAAAGAGAATTCGAGATCAGTTGTAATGCAAACCACAACAGACGAGGCAATTGCACCGAGAGGTTGGGTGGAATGGCCAGGGGCTGGGTGTTCCATTCTGAGGACACTGTATTTCGCAGAATACTGTAATGTTAGGCCGGGTGCTGCAACTGCCAATAGGGTACAGTGATCGGGCTTCCATGTTATTGGAAAAGAAGAGGCTATCAAATATAGCGTCGGAAGTTTTATTGCAGGCACATCTTGGCTACCTTCCACTGGAGTAACTTTTATATCTGGTCTTGAGTAATTTATTTCCATAATACAACCATACTTACGATTTCATTAACACAATCAGATGAAGAATGAAGGTCTGCATCTCAAAACAGGGGATCATCTACAATCACTTTCACAATACTACACAAGTGACGAAATTCTCCATGTGTACTGAATCATATAGTCATTTCCTTGCAAAATTAATGAACTATTAGGGTACTGAACCATTATCATACTACTTTCTTTTTATCCATATTTCATGTTCAGCCATTAAAGACCTGTGTTTGTGACACAGCTGTAAACAAGAAAAACATAAAGGCATCATTGTCCCTATGTATCTATAGAGAAAATGAAAAGAAAACTCTCAGAATTTGGTATTATTCAATTCATTGATTAGAACTTGTAATAATACATATGAAAATTTATAGAATTCTCAAACCAATAAAAGTTTCTAAAATAGACTTAAATCCCTAGTCTTAGGAAAGTTATTAGACACAAATAAAACATATGTCAAAAGAAATTATGAAAATTGACATGCTTTAGGTAGCAAAAATAGAAACATAAGAATTAGTAATTCTTCTTCTACACCAGACCTTCCCCCTTGGAAGAAAAAAACTCGTACTCAAGTTTATATTTGCTTGAAACAACATGATTCGTCTGCGATTCTCCTTTTTGAAAGTTTTATTTTCCTTGTCAAAAGAAATTCGGTCAACCCTTGGTCTTTTGTTTGACTAAGTGTAGGTATTTCATGCGAAACCCATATCCACTGATCATTGCTCATTTATGAATTCACCACAGCCTCCATTGGATGAGCATGTCAATTTTCATCGGAAGAAAACTTTACCAAGACATCGAAAGAAAAAAAAAATGCTGAGCACAGGATTCTTGGATTGAACCCTCTATTCAATGGAAGAAAAGAATAAAAAAAAAAACCAAGGCAACACCAGCTCATTGAACCCTCTATTCAGATGTCCATAAATTAAATTTTGAGCCTACAGGACAAGACACTTAAATGAAATTTGAAGTCAATATAACACCAATCAGGTTTGTTTACCGAGTGAAAATACACGAAGATAGGGTGATACTCAAAGTGAGACAATCCACAGCTGCTGAATCATGGGCTGTACGGCGTGCATGCAGGTTGGCCGTAGAAGAGCATTGCCAAGCTGTGATTATACAAACTGACTCAAAGACTCATTGACACCCTGTCAAATGGGCAAGCGAAACCGTTGGTAGAAGCGGAAACTATTCAGGATGATATTTGTAGGTACATGCAGAAGTTCCCTTCAATTCAGTTTAAAGCAGTCAAAAGGGAACTAAACCAATTGGCTGATCTGATAGCCTCACAAACCAGGAATGGCAATTTGCCTACTTACTGGAGTACTAACCTGCCTGTGAGCATCATGCAACTGGTGGATAAAGAAGCAAGAGATGGAGTTGGGTAGGATAATTATCTTAGCGTCTTCTCTGTCTTTATCCTTATGCTTTATGCTTTATGCTAAGTTTTTTTCTATGTAATGATGTAACACGACCAAAAAAAAAAAAAGAATATACCATCCAACCAAAAAGTCCATCCACATTTCCATGATGGTCCCCCCCCCCCTCCCCCTTCAAAGAAACATTTCCACGATGTCAAATAGCACAAATGAATCAAAAGGCACGATTTCATTTTCGACAATTATTTGATATATAAATTATTGCTGTTTTCCATATAATGCACTGCCTTAAACACTTGAAGATGAACATTGATGTTGAAGAAGCCAAAAAAAAAAAATGTTGAAGAAGCCAATGTCTAACTAATTATGCAGACTTAACGCTTACAATTAGAACAGTAGTGGCCCTTTAAAGGAGCTCCACAGTTGTAACAAAAACAATATCCACACCTGTGAACAACCAAAGGATGTTATTAATTGTGAATCAGCACAGCATTTATAAGAAAATCAAACACCCCATTATGTATAAATAAGATTTGAAATATTAGAATATATTCACAAACCAAGGACCAGTTAGCATGAGCTTGAAATTCATATGTAACAAGGAGAAGAATGGAGAAAGCTAAAACAAAATAACCAAGATATATCACATCAGGTATACCAGGCCAGCTTCCAGTTCCAGCAACTGCATAAATGCCATCATTCTAGTTTACATCAGTGCCACTCCTCAAACAAAATAAAAGANACCAGCCCAACTTCCAGTTCCAGCAACTGCATAAATGCCATCATTCTAGTTTACATCAGTGCCGCTCCTCAAACAAAATAAAAGAATGCACTTGTAACCAGGCCAAGTCACAAAGTTGACCAAGAGAGGCAGACTATATCCGCAAACATAAGTGTGTCCAATCAATGAGACAGATCACAACGAGGTATGGATTTTGTAATTCATGGTCAATCCCAGCCCCAGGGGGAACAGACCACACACACACACACACACATATGTGGTTTTTCTTTTTTATTACAAGAAATGATATGGGATAACTATATAATCCAATCGATTGCATAATGCCCACAATAGCAACGGAACCGGGAAAGTATACAGAAAAGACAATTCTTTTCTATTAGATTCTATTATATTAGATTAGTATTAGTTAGTGATCCCAGCTTAGTGAGTCCTTTCTTCCGTGATGAACTGTTGGCACCAGTCCCACATTTTGTCACTGTGAACCGAGGAGAGAGGGGGCTCGACGGGAAGAGGATTGTACCATGAGATTTCTCTTTTTTATTACAAGAAATAATATTTGATGACCCTGAATTTTTTTCCTGTGCTTATTTATTTGGTGAAATTGCTAAGCATTTCAGTCTAATTTTCAAGTTGAGAATGAATGAGCAAAAGGAATTCATATCCAAAGCTTTGTAACACACACCCAGAGAGTATGACAAAAAGAAAACAGCAGCACAAGGAGGAAAAAGAAATAACAAACCTGCATCTAATAAACAAGCAACCTTGAGACTTGTCAACATAGAACTTGCATTTAGGACACCTCATCCATTTCTTAGCCTTGGCAAGATTCATCAACATAATATCCTCTTTTTCTCTCTCATCCTTATTCAACTTCTGAAACTCGGAGCATACAATTCCCCAATGCCATTCAACCTTACACTCCGCGCAAAACAACCTCCAGCAATTGGGGCACTCCGACTGGGTTATCACCTCACCATTTCCACCTCTCTCATGAATCATTAGCGCTGAACAATCCTTATAAGGACAATACAACTTTTCCGAAACTACAATCACCGCCTCGCACAACGCCTTGCCCCACCTATCAAACACATGTTGCGGCAAAATTGAACGGCAATTCTCCGGCTCTAATAGCCCTTCACATCCCGAAACAGGGCAATGAATTTGGCAAATGTTTTCTTCTAGCTTTGACCCCACGTACTTCACCATGCACTCCGAACAGTAACGGTGGGTACAACCCGGTATGAAGAATGAGTCACTATAAGGCTTTGGGTCAGTACAGATTTCACACACGAAAGGTGGAATTATGATATCTCTATCGTCAGGCTTGGAATTGGAAGACTGTCCTGGTTCAGAAATGTAAGGGCGGCCTCGAAAGGGCTTTCTGATTCTCGGAAATGGTGGAGGGAAAGAGTCTAACACCTGGACTTCAACTTCATCATCATTTGGGTAATCTCGAGAAAGGTCGATGATCCTTTCTCTTTTGGGTCTGGTATTGCTACTGGTACTGGGTTTTGGTAATCGAGATAGAGAGGCCATGATAGCAAGCCAGAGGTCTCTGTCATCGGAGTACTCTTCAACTGATATAGCAATTTTTGGGGTGGTTCCTTTTTTGAGTGAGACGGATATGGGTGTTGCATATAGTAGTGATATTTCATCATCGTCGCCGTTGTTGTCGTCATCCGCTATATTCACAATCTCCACCGGTGAAGCCTCACTACCCATCTTGTTCTTGTTCTTGTTCTTGTTCATGTTCACACTAATTCTCGATAATTAGGGTTTCGGTGTTTCTGAGTTCACCCGGTGGTCTATGTTGGCATCACTCAGTATCATCAGGTTGATTGAGTGGGTCATTGGGTTGTGGTGGGTAAAAAGGGGGGATTCTGTGACTTTTGGATCTCCAATTTCCACATTTTTGTCGCATAGCAGCTAGCGGCTGGAGAACATCCTCCAAGAGTAATATTTAAATTTTAAAACTTTACAATGAATTGAATGTATTGAGTATGATAAATCTCACCATTCAAAGAGAATTTCTCCTGTAATAAGGCTACAATTGGTTTCAATAATCATAATCGTTTTGAATATGACTTGATATGATAAAGAATTGAAATTGAATAGAGGGCCAAAAAATTATTTTTTAATATCATAGTTGAACCTTTAATTTTTTGTTCCCTCTTACAAATCCTAAATTTTTAAATCTAATTTTTTCCATACATTTATTAACCAATATAAATAATATTAATTAAGTCCCTTTTTTAAAATAAAAATGCAAATGACTGCTTAATTTCTTATATTCAAATTTTGGCAATGTATCATTTGCACTTAATATTCTTTGCGACGTGGTTAATTTATAATAGAAACAAAGGTAAATATAACCATAATCGTTGACATTAATTTTATTATATAGATATTCTCTCATATTTTAAAAATTATACAAAACTCCTAAGAAATAAGACCTCACCAGGATTTTAAAAGAACCATTCGGGGCTACGATTTTGGGAAAACGACATCCAGATGGGCTATGAGTCATTCAAATTATACAAATAAGAGAAATAGTCAACAAATGACTGTTCCCTAGATGGGATAGTGGCAAATAGATGATCATAAAAAAAGGACGAGTTATCAACAGACGGAATGGAGAGCTTTGTGAAATAAGCACAAAATCATAGTTGAAGGACCTAGAGAGGACCTGAACCTCTTTGCATCTTCAACGCCACCCGTCTCCCACATTCTGCGATAGAGGTAGGCAAGCATGATAGGGACAAGAAAATATGAAGATCACGCGACCAAGAAGAAGGCCAGTAGGATAAACTCCTTGGTCACCTTGTAAAACAGAGTGTAGAAGAAGAACTAGTTAAGCAAGAATGAGATATGTTCTTGATATGACATAGCAAAACCATCACGGTCATGACTGGCTGCAAGAAAATAAGAATAGGTTCGCTTTTGAATACGTAACTAGAGCNAGAAGAACTAGTTAAGCAAGAATGAGATATGTTCTTGATATGACATAGCAAAACCATCACGGCCATGACTGGCTGCAAGAAAATAAGAATAGGTTCGCTTTTGAATACGTAACTAGAGCATTAGCCTCAATCCCAAAGTGAAGAAGACCGACGAGGGTAGCAATTTCATATACCATAGGGCTCATAATGCCATGACAAAATAAGAAAGCACTATTCATCACAGACCAAAATAAGAGAGCAGCGTTGAGTAGCGGCTTGTTAATAGGCATTGAAATAATACTCAATTCTACGACATCATAAATTTTGAGACGACATCATAAGAAAATCTTTGGCTACTTTAACACGTGCCACCCATAAAATTCAATCAAGGAAAGGGGTTTTCCATGCACAAACAGGATTGTTAGCAAGCCAGTTTGTCCACTGGAGAGGTTCCTTGAAATTGAAAGGTAGACACATATGAGAGTCTAGGTAGATACGCTGCACTTCATTGTGAGGCATCTCTCTAAAGGCGGGGCCCAAGGTATGTCTCGTGTGTTGAAAAGGAATCNGCAGATACGCTGCACTTCAACCATTCGAGAATAGTGCCAATGATGGTATGACAGTTGAGCAAGGTTTATGTAGCGATAGAAGTTTAAATTCAAAGGATACAAAACGATGCCCCGAATGTGAAATATTCAACGACATCCTTTTAAGGGGGGGCAATGTTTACACCCAAAAAAAGCAAAATATGAGGGTGACACATGGAGAGAATTCAATGGTCATAAGGGACTCTATGAGAGTCCACAACCGACAAGACGGTTAGAGGAATAGGACTCTTGTAATTTCAAGAAACAAGAAAACATGACAACATGAGTCGTTAGTTGAAAACGATTCGGCACCCATTCATGTATTTTAAGGGACATGACCTTTCTAATATTTTAGACTCTACTTATTGAGTTGCCTACCCTCGCCGGTGAAGTAGTTTAGTTAGATGATGGGACAATAGAGCTCAAATCAATCGAATACCTTTCATAACCTGACCCATAGCCACTACGATCAGTTGGTATGATCATGAAAAGATGCATCAACGGTTGAGAATCATCTTTATAAATAGCATAGACTAGGCTATTAGAAGGGAATCTCACAATCAAATTACAAATACTCTTTGCAGAGCTAGCCTAGCCTATTTTTACTCAATCCTTGCTTCCGAACAACCTTTACGTTACATGTAATACATCACTCCGAGTGATCTTTTATTTCTTTCATTTAATGCTAAGTCCAGTGTTCGATTCATCTTCCAGATTGCTTTGAATTTCCACAATTTGAACATGTTTCTAATCGATAAAATTATTTAAAGTCCTTGAATCTCTAAGGCATAAAAAATAACCTGTAGATAATCTTATGTCTCGCTATAATCGCCTGAATAGTCACAATTTTTAGAATCCTATGTTTTTTACAACACTAATGCTATTGTGACATAATTTAGGGACATAATTTGGAGACTTAATATATCGTGACCATTGGATTGATAGTGTTAAGACCCACTGCTAATTTAATGCTGAGACCCACTGACAATCTAGTGTCCCTAAATTATGTTCTAATAGTATTGCTCCTTTTCGAATAGATAAGGTTATACGTATTTAAATTTTAAATCCACCAAAATTTTAAGTCGCCGCAATCCAAAAATATGGCAAATAATATGGAGAAGAACAAATTGATCACAAAAATCATATTATTGGGAGAGATGCATTATGCAACATTTGAATTGTAGGATTTAAAAAAAAAATCAAGAACACCACAAAAAGTCACACACACGAGNTCTTATTGGGAGAGATGCATTATGCAACATTTGAATTGTAGGATTTAAAAAAAAAATCAAGAACACCACAAAAAGTCACACACACGAGTTGATCAATGGTTTTATTTAGTTACTGTTCTTCTTTGTTCTGTGTTTGCTACCTGCTGCAGCTGCCGCAATAAAACAGGAACACCAATAATAGGTTCTGTGATCAAATCCTCAAACGACGTCTCTTTATAGCATTTTCAACCATAATTCAAATTTTTATTCAAATTTAAGTTAACATTTAAGTAAAAATCTTGATTTGATATAAATAACTCCAATGAACAAACTCAAATTTAAAAAAACAGATACCCAAATTTAAATGAAAACAAACTCAAATTTAAAAGTGAGTAAAGATGATCATTGGATCTTTAAAAGATAGTGAAATCTCACCATTAAACATTTAAATAAAAATTTGAGTCTCTCTTAATATTACTAAAAAAATAAATTTCTTTGATTTGGTATAACTTTGAGTTTAAGGTTGGAACAAATTTTTAAAATTTTTTTATTCAAATTCTAAATTTCACTAAGAGGTGGAGGTGCTCATAGCGCTGTTCTTTCTTCAATCAAGAAGTTTGCCTCGTCTTGCAATCTAAAGTCCACCAGTAGATTAGATTAAACAAACATAATAAGAATCCTACTTCTATTAAAATACTACTAACATAACTAACCTTTTTTTAATAGAATAATAATTCTATGTGAGCAAACCCCATTTGAACTAGAACTCTCCAACATATAATTAATATCTATATTATTTATAAATGTTAGTGTCTGCGAAATTTTTTTAATTTTTTATTTTATCTCTAATTGATAAAATAAAATCAACTACACCACCTATATACTTTCATCTATTTTTTTTAACACTTATTTAACTTTCAACTTATTTTAGACTATTTTATAAAAATTTTTAAATTCTTTTAAACTTATTTATTAGTAATACAATTATATATAATTATCGATCTATATCTATATTTATATGAAGAAATAAAATAAAATCTATATCCTATTATTCTACAGTCCAATATATGTTATAGTTAATTTTTTAGTATACAACAAATCATATTATTACAATAGAAACAATAGTATTACAATTTAATCAATTTCTTTGACAAAAATATAATTACAATAAAGATTCATAAAACAAAAGAGTGAATATCTAAGGGGTCAGAGAGATACCTAAACAAATAACATATTAGATACTCGAAGAATAGTATAATAAATCAATAATTAGGTTTGATAATAATTAAAATAAAAATTAATGTAAAAAATATTATTTAAATATATTTATGCCCAACTCATGTCGTGCATTGCTCGTAATTATAAAAGTTGCAATGCTTTTCCTAAGCTACTTTGTTATGTTTGGAAGTATATAGGCAAGAA
>CAUOFW020003325.1:616102-631493 GCA_963454935.2 Ilex paraguariensis | reverse complement strand
TGTGTGTGTGTGTGTGTGTCAGATTGAAATTGAATACAAGGCCTACACATTATTAAGTTCATTTTTATGAAAACAACCTTAAGAAAAGCAGGAAGCTGATTTTGGTTTTAGAGAGATTAATAGAGAATAGGAATAGCACCTGGCAATAACTCCTCAACGTAACACATGATTTGTATATCTCATGCTCCATGGATAAACCCACTGGAAGGTTTAGCCAACCTCTTGTGCATGTCCAATCAATGACATCATGCTTTGCAACTTGCACAGCATTGCTGATGGTGTTGATGAGTACACCTTGCAAGGGATCGAGCCTATCATAGCAGGTATCGCACACTCGTTGTGGATTCCTCTCTCTGAACTTAACAGGTAATAGGCATCTCCCCTTTGAACATGCCCTACAAAAAACCCCTCCACAAAACCTACAATGATGTCTGCCACGAGTAAGGGCTGTGAAGGGAGCAGTGCACTGCATGCAAGCTGCCGTACAACTGTCGGGAAGCCATTCTGGGGGTTCAGCTTCCAAGACCTCTTTGTAAGCACTATAGTTAATCCCATTCGGCTCAAGAAGTGGCGGAGCACTAGGTATGTAAACTGAGGAATGCAAGAAAGTATCCCCATTCTTTGCAGACCCAAGAAAGGAAACATTTGAACCGGAAAATTGCTGACCTCCACTGGAACTTAAATCTTTATTACGTCCAGTCAAAATGGCAATTATCCCAGTCAACACATTTTTTAAATTCACTTCAGGAGTCGTATTTTTTTGCACATAATTAGAAGGATCCTCACTTGAATCATATCCTTCATCAAGAAAATCCTCAGATTCAAGGGGATACTTGAGGGGAAACTCTTGCCTCACGGATATCGGGGCTGATGTACAGGCACTCTGACCTTCAGACACAGCCCAGACAGAATCACTGTAGTCATCATTGTAGTGAAATTTTCTATTTTCTCTTTCTAGATTGGCAATTGAAGCGAATGAAGCTCTTCCTTCAGAAGTTGCCATGAATTATACTGCATGCAACCAATGACATGAAATCAAGACAAAATTACACTGCATTATAAAACAATGACCAACTCATTAATAAAACTTCAAAAAATTCAAAGGACACCATTTGAGGTATCAATTTGTCCTACGGTTCTCATTTAAATGGTGCAGTAACATTCTGCTTTAAACAAAACTTGATCAACATATAGCATTTTTAAAAGAGAAAACTTGGATAGTTTGGGCAGGGTTTACTGAAAGACTATTACAGCACTAGCGAGGAAGAGTGTTGCTACACCAATCAATGGTAATGTAAGAAGTAGAGGTAAACTAAAATTTTCTTTGAATGAGATAGTAAAATGGTCTGAATTATATTAAAATATGGCATTTGATAGAGTATAATAGCATAACAAATTTCATGCAGCGGACTCCAAATGGTTGGGACAAGGCTCAATTGAGTTGAAGTCGGGGAGACGCTGGGGAAAGTATGGTGCATGGATATTTCCATAAATATGAACAGACATACTTAATCCTGATGATGGATGACTGTCTTTATAAAATAAGTGGTTGAGCTTGCATACACCTAGAAGGAAGAACCTAATTGAAATGAAAATCAAGTATCAACAAAATAGTCAACTAGTATCTCAGTTCTGCCCTTTGGAATATTAGTATGAAAAATTGACAAAATTGACAAATATTCCAATCGGCTGAACTGAGATAGACTTAAAAGTAATCATAATGAAATGCAATGACATGTTTAAGTTCCTTGATCCACTATGAGAAAATAAAAATAACTCCTTACATGATTCTCGCAATTATTCCGGACCATTGTTTCTTCAAGTAGGGAAATACAGGGCCAATTAGAAGTGGAACCCATAAGTACCTCAAGTAAATCAGTTGTAGCCAATTACAGACCACTGGTCAAGCCTAAAAGAATATTCTAGGTGGACAAGATTCAAGACATTGGTGGCTAGCTGACTATACAAAACAGGTGAGAGCTAGATGGTGCCTTAAGTAAATTAGTGATACTTAATTACAGATCAGTGATCAGTAAGAAGTAACAAATTTTTAAAAGCTTCAAGCTCAGAAGAAGAATTCTTGGGGCAAGATTCAAGACATTGGTGGCTAGCTGGCTACACAAAACTGGTGAAAAAAGATTAAGTTATATTATCATAGAATCCCACACAGGTTAAAAGCAGATAAATTCATATACACAATGGGGCAGGCTCACCTGATAAGAATTGATATCCAGACTCCAGAGCGTTTGACATACATATACTACATGTACCAAAAACGAAAGGATACTACAATTACCACATTCAATGAACACGACCACATGTATTTTCTAATCTAAAAGAAAAAAAAAAAACGAAAAGCAAAGTCCTGAAAAAAAACTAAGGAAATAAAGAGAAAGAATCGGACAGAAGCAACAAACGATATATCAATGAACGCATACAATGAAATATGAAAACACATTAAATCTTATGAAGTCTCCTTGAACTATCATCATCAAAAACATGTATTGAATTGATGACGCAGTTGAATGCTTCTTAGGATTTCGACCATTAAGTTCAGATAGGGTTATCTCCACACAGGCACGCACGACATAAGAATAGTTAAACTGAAAAACAAGCTCAAAACTATAAAATCGAGAGTAAATGAAAGATTAGCAGATAGCTGAATTGCCACTTTTACCAGTTTCGAATTGCCGAATTTGTCAGACAAAACTCTGGTTTTCGTTTTTCGCGTTATTCACCGAAGAAGACGTAAGAACGATTCCTTATACAGACAGATAGCTCCACGTTTAGCGGGTTAGATTTAGCTATTTGACCCAATTTCGAAGAAACGCCTAGACATACGAATTGACAACTACTCCATTGATATTTATAATAAAAAGAAATATCTGAACATTTATTTTTTTATTTTTAATATGGTACGGTATCTATACTATCAAATCCTATTCCTTCCTTTTAGATATGACAAATAAAAACTTACCAAGATTTAACTCTTCAGAAAGTTTTAAATTTCAAGAATATTTCTTTAAAAATTCATTAGTAATTGTTATATAAATATAAATTATTTGCCATTTTTTCTCTTCTCTTTGACCACATCTATCTTGCATAAGAGTGTGCCATCTCACAAATGATCACATTGAACTTCATAATGTCCCTGATCAAAAAAAAAAAAAAAAAATTCATAATGTCATCGAAACAATGTTTTTAGCCACACAGCCTATCAATCTTTTATCCTTTCTCTCCGCATTTCATCCTTTCAGGACCTCAATCTTAGCTTTTGTCAGCAAAACCTTGTCATGAGATCTCCACAAGTAAAACCCCCTGAACATGGAAATAATATTCAATTTAATGGTGTACCACGTAGATGATAATCACCAGGTACCTGTTTGCGATTTGAGCTTCCCAAACAACAGCAACAACAAAACCCGAAAAAAACGAAAGCACAGAGCAGAGATGGCACATGTGCCCCCATTTCCGTTTCACAGATCTTGCTAAACACACGAGCACAAGCATATCCTTTTGTTTTCTAAGGTTTTTCGAGAGTAAAAAATTTCCTCTTTGCAGGAAGTAAAACATTATTGTAAGGGGCTGTAGCAAACAAATTAAATAAATTTTAGGCAGAAGCCCCTTCTTTCTTTAATTACACCGAGAAAAACGGAGGAAATGGGGTCAGGGAGGAAATAAGAACGCCAAACACTGCCACACATGGACCTCAAATATCTCTAAACAGCCTTTGAGCGGGACGCACCCATGTTAGTACCGTAACAAAGAAGATCATAGACTTTTCATGATGTTTCCGGCAAGTGATATAGATAAAAGACTTTGACATTAATTCCACTTCAAAATATAGAACATCACCAACTTGTAACATACAGGATGGAAAATTCCCGATAAAATGAAACACATGATAACGTCAACAAACTTCCCAATCTTCATATTCGAAGTTTCTTTCCAGGATGTGAATCATCATCATACTGACCGCCATCATCATCTATGTCCCCCTTCTCCATCTTCTTCCTGGCAAGTATCTTGTTAATCTTGTGCAGCTCATTAGTAAGCTTCTGGTCTTTGTTTTGCTTTCGTGTCTTCCGACCATCTTGCATCTTCACACCAAACTGGAAGGCAGCTTTTGGCATTGCTTCCTTCTGCTCATTGTATGTTGCCCATTCCTCTTCTGTTTCGAAGTCCCACCGATGAAGGCGACCCTTTGCCTGTTGAGGCATTTGTATATGTTAGTACAAAAATATTATTCCCACCAGAAAAAAGAACTGTATGACATCCATTTAAATAACAGTTGCCGCAACGGTTGTATGAATCTATAGCTTGTCATCCTATTTAGAATTGTTCCAAAAAGGAATAACAAAATAGAAAAACTGAAAATAGAATGGGTGGGGAATCATTTTCATAGAATCATCAAGTACTTACCAAACCTTATCCCCACTACCTAAGTCAGCTATGGAAAAATTTGTTTCACCAGTAAGGACCAGAGGAAAGACACTTACCCGTCCACCCATATCCATTTTTGACAAATCATTTTCGTCGTCACTGTCCACAATCTCACGGTTATACTCTTGGTAACCAGGATAGCATTCAGAATAACTCTCAGATATAAAATTGGGATCCTTTTCCCGAGAATCTTTCTCCCTTAGTTGCTGAAGCCTCTGATCATCCCGCTTGAACACTGACCCCAAACCCCGATCCTTCTCTTCTTGAGTCATGAAACGTGCGTCCTGTGGAATGTTCAAATCTGCTTGTACCTCGTAAGTCTGAAGGTTTTGCTGGAGGTATTGCTCAGGATAAGCTAGTTGGTCAGCATATTGATAGTCCTGCCACTCTCCCTGATACCCACCAGCCAGTGATTGTATATGCAGAGCATCATATCCATTCTGAAAAAGTCAAAGAAAACACCAAATTAGAAGTATGAATAGTTTCCAAGTCAAACAAAAAAGGGCATGTTACATGTCATAAAGAATTTTTTCTTCCAGAGAAGTATAATCAAAGAATTTTTTGTTTTCAAAAATATGAGACCATTTCTCGACAATTTTCAAATTAACTCACCATTTGTTGCCAATCATGAGAAGGCTCAGATGGTGGGACCGGACCATAAGCAGGTTCATTAAAGTAGGAGGTCCTTTCCTTATTTCGAGGAGATTCTTCCATGTCTTCCGAAATAGGACTTTGGTTCATATCTGCACTGGGAATAGCGTAGTCAACGCCATCCCCCACAAAGATATCATCCTCTTCAACTCTAGCAAGAACAGGGGCCCGTTTCTCTCTTGAATTAGGATGATTTTTCTTGAGTGGTGGTGGAGGCGGTGGGAGTGTTTCTCTATCAGTTTGGTTCTTCGACACATCAGGTTTTGACACCTTCTCATCTTCATCATATACATTGGGAACATCAGTTAACTTTCCTGTATGATTAAATATGTAATTTGCATTACACAAATGAAACTGGAGATAGCAAGGGTGACAAACAGATAAACCTAAATCAGGAGGAAAAAAATAAAAGAAACACCTTGATTACAAAAACAACTTAAAATTAACTGAATGGAAACACACATACGGAACATCAAAAACATCAACGGTGCAACTGCAGTGTAATGCTGGAGTCCTGCCCCTAAGATCACCACATCATTGGATTAAATTCTGAACTCATGTCAGCATTGCATTATAATTCATCCCAGGTACCAAGCAAAATCTGACATTAGTCCTTTTGAGTACATTACCTTTTTTTCAAAAAGTATACTATGGGTTGTCCCAGTTGGAAAAAGATCGCCTTTACTGGATCAAGACCTGGGTTTTACTACCTGGGACAACGCATGGCATATTTTTCAGCACAGCACTTTACAATGGGGAAAAACAATCTACTCATCTCTGAATTTCCCATTTGGGTAGGATTTAATGAACAACAGTTGCGAAACACACATGTATTGTGCTGAACCAAGGTGTTTTATCCCAAATACCTGTTCCAACACAGCACCAAATGGTATGCCATTGTGGGCACTATAGTACAAGGGAGCTGAGACGCTTTTCAAAGTTCTAACAGATCCAAATAGCTTATACCAGTACCACATGTGCACTTAATTTATCCCCAATTCTGAACCACAAAAAAAAAACCAACGGCAGAAAATAATGCACAACAAAAGCAATTCTAGAAAGAAAATGGATAATTTAGATACCTCTCCCATCTTTTTCTTTCTTCTTTTTTTTGAGAACCTTCCCAGATGATCCAAGGCGAAGATATGACATAATTTTGGCAATTCGATCTAGAACAGAACCATCAACACTGACAGTGACCATTTCCTGTCCCATAAACAAGGATAGTAAATCATATAACAGTATAACACCAAGGAAGACAAAATTAGAAGAATAAAAGAGTGAGAAAAAACCTCAGGAACTGGGCAGTCAGCTTTACTTCGGTGCAGAGTGGTAGGGATGTCGTGGGAAAACCCACCCTCCTGGCATGCATAATGTAGAACTTTTGTTAGACAAATTTCCTAAAGTGCTGCCTGAAAAGAATCTTACAGTTCAGGATGGATTTTCAAACAGTAGAGATAGTAACAAACCAAAATCACAGCACAGACCCCAGACATCCAGACTAGATATTTGTAATCATATATGCACAAACAATTATGAACCCAGGTTTTAGACACCCTTGCATGATAACAATTGAGATATAACAACCAAAAAAAAAAAATGAATGCTCAAACAACAAAATAAAAAAAGGGTGGGAAAAAGGGGGCCTATAGTTTATCTGATGCTGCATTCCTTAGCCACATGGAAGGGATGCATGCCTACTTGGCAACAATTAGGCAGCACTAAAATCTACTCGTAAACTACAAATTAAACAGAATTACAACAAAAAAAAAAATGGTGCAGTGCCTCTGCTTCTAAGGGTCTTACCACACCAAGTGGTTTTTTGCAGACTGGAAAATCATATAACAAGATTCGATCTTTGGAAGAGTTGTTAGAGGAAGGGAAGGAGAAAGCAAAGTGCGAGTGAAGAAGAACCCGATAGTCAAGAAATTCCATTAGGGATATAAACACAGAGAAACAAAGAAACTTACCATGTTAAAGATGAAAGCCATCCGCCCAGGAAGGAACATTTCATTTGTCTTCATAACAGTTTGGGGCTTGACGATCCATTGATACACTGACTGAAACACAAAAGGTGGTATCATTAACAAAAAAGGTAAACCTTTTAACCAACAAAGGACACTAATGGATAGCTATAGATATACCTTTGCAGTTGCAGTGCGAAATGACACTGGTTGATCTTCCTTAGATGGTCTGTGAGGAAAAAATGTGTCATTGCAAACAATTCACGAAAACTGAAACTACACAAATCAAATCATGATTGAAAAGGGAATCCGTAATGAAAATAAGCGCATTCTAACTACTAGCCCAATTAATTGAGGTAGTATAAGGGGAGAAAGCACCATCATTTGCAGCATTCCTCTAGTTCTACCCAAAATCTGCCTCACAAAATGCGAAAAGATAGAAGTTCCATGATTTCAACAAAATAATCATTTACAGAAGTCTGGGATTTATTTTCGGTGTTCCACCAAACCAAGTATTATGTAGACGGCTGTGCACATTCGCTTTAAAGGAAGTCGTCGTAAAAATGCAATTAAATGGGATAGCAATAGGGAAGTGAACATTATTCCCCAAACAATTCTAATTTTTCAGAAGAAGATATTCTTCATGTTCAACTCTGTCTAGTTCTTCAGCTTGGTCCACTATATAGGTCCTATGGCTAAATATCTAGCAAAGAGCCAAAGTACATCCTGGTTTAACTTATTTAGTCTCAAACACCCCCTTCCCTGGGGCAGGGGTGCAGGTCCCCTACTCTCTCTCAGTATCTTTAAGGAGCTTATTGGGTTTCCAAACCATATGCCTCCTCACAATATATTAGCATTTTTTTCCTCCTAGGTGGAGTTTTATTTCCCATAACAATTTAACTTAGAAAGAAAAAGTATCAGAAGATTTTAGAAAATTCAACAATACATATGCAAAAGAAACCATTTTAACAAAACATCCGATCACAAAATCCGAAGGCTTGTAACAATCTAACTTAGAAAGAAAAAGCATCACGACATTTCAGAAAATTCAACCAGACAAAAGCAAAAGATAACCATTTTAAACTAAACATTAGTGAACTACAAAATAACACACAAAGCTTAAAGAGAAGGTCCCCCTAGTATTAAATGGTAACAATTCACTTGCCTAGACTTTCCATCAGCATCTTCTCCAACATCTGGCTTCTTGTCTATTTCACTTCTCACTTTGTGAAGCAAAGCATAATCCAGGCCCTTAACCAAATGTGTGTGTTCAACATCACCTGAATTACAAAAATCAAGCCAAAAACCAAGGAGAAGGTTTAGAGCTTAATGGAGAGAAACACCCACTAATTATTATTTCCATTTCTCGGTCAAATATCAAAAGCTATGAAAAGCATGGATATGTCATTTCGGTTGAACTATCTGCATTCCGATATAATCCTTGTCAGTTATTCGAGAAGATGCATTGGATACGCAATGTACTTATCCAATAATTGATAAAAAAAAATTCTTTACTTTCGAATTCGTCATGGATATTAGCATCCAAGAATATGCTTCGGATATGGAAGTGAATATGTAGAGCAATATGCATAATTCATAATTTTAATCACATAATGATACCAAAAAAAAAAAATCCATGTCTTTGAAGAAATGTATTTATTTCTAAGTATTATATACTACCACATGTTAAAAAGACATGTGGGTTGATTACATCCTTTCTTTTAGCAACTACTATTTCTAAGCAAATAAGCCAATTAAATGTTGGTTCTGTAGAAAATTCATCAGAAAATAGTAAATTTCAAAAATCAAAGTATTATATGTGTATACTGGCTATACTTGTATTCTATTTTTCGTAAATTTTGTCGTATTTTGTGTTCATATCATATTGTATCCATATCTCATGTCTATATTTGTGTATAGGGATCACAACAATCAACATTCTAAGCAATAGCAGGTTTCATTAACATTGGAAAGTCAGTAATAGAATATATGTAATGCAATTTTACTAATAGAAAAAATAGACATAGTGAAAAAGTTAAGATTGAAAATCAAGATATTCTAACGAGTAAACGACTTATATATCTACAATCAATATTAAAAATGATGGAGAAATTGGAGCTGATGTAACTCATACAATCAACGTCGGTTGGCTTAAGTGGATGAAAGACTATAGTATATTATGTGATAGAAGGATACCAATAAGATTAAAAGGTAAGTTTTATCGAACAGCTATAAGGACAACAATATTGTATGGAATAGAATGTTAGGCAATTAAAAAACAACATAGTGACAAAATGAGTGTAACAAAAATAATAATTTTAAGATGGATGTATAGAAAAATTAGAAATGATAGAATACGAAAAGACCGTAGTAAAGAAATGGTATAAGTAGCTCAAATTGATAATAAATTAAGAGAGAATAGATTAACATAGTGTAGTCATATTCAACATAGGCCGATAGGGCACCGGTTCAAAAAAGTGATAAAATTTTTCTTAATGGTACTAGAAGTAGGGGTAGAACTAAATTAACATTGAACGAATAACAAGAAAATATATGAAAATATTTAATTTAAATAAACGTATAGAGCATGAATGGCAAAGACGGACTCATATAACTGACCCCAAATGATTGGAACATAAGGCTTAATTTGATTTAGTTTTGATGTCTAATGTTATTTTTTGCTATCTCTTTGCTCTAAAAAAGGTCTCTCATCCTTCTATTTAAAATATATTTTTTGATAGAAGAAGATGCATATAACAGCATTGTTGGCCGAGTGGCATATTTTCTAGTCATGCTTAACCCATTCAAGGTATCTCTATCAATTTTCACAAGTCAATGGGTATATGGAGGACTATTTTCGTTCTGTCTACTGTATTTCCCACAAATGCTGCCATTTCGTGATGTGAATAAATACTATAATGGAGAAAAAAAAAATATAGAAATAGTTAAACGAGAAAAAGAAACATAATGAGATGAGTGCACAACACATGTCCCCCTTCTAATTTATATAATGTTTATATTTCACAGGCTTTTCCCCTTTTGTAATTCTTGCACAATTCTAATACATGTGTTCAGTAATAACATTTTTTACTATTTATTTTCTAAGAAATTAAATGAACAAGAACAACTTGAGGAGATGCTGAAGATCCCTACGAAGTCTTAGATACTTAAAATTTTCAGCAAATGCTCCATTAGGCGCATGCAACAACTATAATGACAAATGCTTTATTTTACGAGACAAAGGCACAATTAAATAATAGACCAGACCATCAACGGCTCCTAAAAATTATAAACTAAGTAGCAAAGTTCCTTACAAACAAAATAATAAATGTTTGATTGTCAGAACACATACCTCCAAGGTATTTGCTCTTCTCGATGGATATCTTGTGTGCATCAGCAGAACTACAGAAATCAACTCAAATTCAGATTTGACAGATACAAATTTGATACATCTACTCATGAATTGACAACTACAAATTTGATAAATCTACTCATGAATTGACAACAAGTAGACCAAATTATAAAAAAAAAAGAGAGAAAAGAAAAGAATGGGGGTGTATCTCACCGGAGATCAACTGTCCCTGGAGGAGCAACGGCATGAAAAGAGCCCAACTCAGTGGCTTCGTAATCGGGATTCTGATCTTCTCTACGCTCCTTGGCTCGGTCTCTATATTGTGGTTGTTCTGGTTCTTCTGGCTTTTCCTCTCTGCACAAAAATGCCTCACTCCCAATCACTAACTACCCATGCAATTTTCATATCACAAAATAAAACTAATAATCGCCATGCAGCAAATTCAATTAGTCTAAACAATAACAACATAGAATGTTGCTCGTTATATATCACGAAATCAAAATCCATCACCAACAAAAAAAACGAGATCAACAATTCCAAACAGAAAATTGTGATTTCTGACTTTGCGAAGAAAATATGAAAAACAACAAAAAAGAAAAATAGAATAAGCTAAGGATCAAACGAATAGAACAAAATAAAATTACACATAGTGGAATAGTACATACTTTCGACGAATTATCTTCTCTTTGTGATTTCTCTTGGACGATGCCATTGAAGAAATATATGAAGATAAACACCAATAAATTGAATGCTAGGGGGTTCGAACTTGGGGAGATTTGTCTTCGTGGTTAGGTTGGGGCTTTCACTGGTACGGACACAGAGACAAGGGGCTATGTCATGTTGAAGAACGAACGCGGAGGAGGAGGAGGATGAGGTTGTTTTGTTTTGTGACCTGCTCTGCTCTGCTAAAATATCTGAAAGAACTGGGCGAAGTTTATGAATCCAGCTCGATACAAGAAGGGGTTAGACCTAATTAAGGGGCCTTTTAGCCCATTTTATAAAAGCCCAATGCTTAATCCGATGGCCTCGGCCCAGCTGGACCATGGCAGATAGTCCCCCTTCCCATGAATATGACGAGAGGGAGCTATTTAACGTAGGGTACAACTTGGATAAGTTGGGCTAGTTTGAGAAGTTAACNTTGACCATGGCAGATAGTCCCCCTTCCCATGAATATGACGAGAGGGAGCTATTTAACGTAGGGTACAACTTGGATAAGTTGGGCTAGTTTGAGAAGTTAACTTTAANAAATTTGATAAATCTACTCATGAATTGACAACAAGTAGACCAAATTATAAAAAAAAAAGAGAGAAAAGAAAAGAATGGGGGTGTATCTCACCGGAGATCAACTGTCCCTGGAGGAGCAACGGCATGAAAAGAGCCCAACTCAGTGGCTTCGTAATCGGGATTCTGATCTTCTCTACGCTCCTTGGCTCGGTCTCTATATTGTGGTTGTTCTGGTTCTTCTGGCTTTTCCTCTCTGCACAAAAATGCCTCACTCCCAATCACTAACTACCCATGCAATTTTCATATCACAAAATAAAACTAATAATCGCCATGCAGCAAATTCAATTAGTCTAAACAATAACAACATAGAATGTTGCTCGTTATATATCACGAAATCAAAATCCATCACCAACAAAAAAAACGAGATCAACAATTCCAAACAGAAAATTGTGATTTCTGACTTTGCGAAGAAAATATGAAAAACAACAAAAAAGAAAAATAGAATAAGCTAAGGATCAAACGAATAGAACAAAAGAAAATTACACATAGTGGAATAGTACATACTTTCGACGAATTATCTTCTCTTTGTGATTTCTCTTGGACGATGCCATTGAAGAAATATATGAAGATAAACACCAATAAATTGAATGCTAGGGGGTTCGAACTTGGGGAGATTTGTCTTCGTGGTTAGGTTGGGGCTTTCACTGGTACGGACACAGAGACAAGGGGCTATGTCATGTTGAAGAACGAACGCGGAGGAGGAGGAGGATGAGGTTGTTTTGTTTTGTGACCTGCTCTGCTCTGCTAAAATATCTGAAAGAACTGGGCGAAGTTTATGAATCCAGCTCGATACAAGAAGGGGTTAGACCTAATTAAGGGGCCTTTTAGCCCATTTTATAAAAGCCCAATGCTTAATCCGATGGCCTCGGCCCAGCTTGACCATGGCAGATAGTCCCCCTTCCCATGAATATGACGAGAGGGAGCTATTTAACGTAGGGTACAACTTGGATAAGTTGGGCTAGTTTGAGAAGTTAACTTTAATTTAATCTTAAGTATAAATTTTTAATTTTAACCCTAAGTCTAACTCGATCTCACTTCAAGGTGTTCAATTCAAGTATTACTTAAGTTGAATTTAGACAAGCTCAGATTGAATTTGAGTTTGAATTTGAAATGGATTTATTTAAACCCGAAATTAACATGTTTGTTGTAAATCTGATATATACTATATAATATTCACCTAAAATAACAATCAACAATTTTAATTATATATTTATTATAAAGACCATAGTATTTTATAGCAAGAAAAATCACAAAAACCAAATTATCATTTTCTTAAGGTAAAGACATAAGAGCTAAATTAAGATAAAGGCATAATAGCTAAATTAACATAATAGTCATAATAGCAAAATTAATTTAAAAAAAAAACATACTGAACTCAATGTTTAATTATAATATTTGAGTTGAGTCCGATTTAATATTCGAATTGAACACGAATATATAATTGGGTTAAACTCAATGACCCGAGACCTCTAACCTAATTAATATCCAAATTCAATTGAAATTAATATATTTCAACTCAAACTCAACTTAAATATTAAAATCCTCGGCTCAAACTCTTTTTTCGGTTCCGATCGGACCGCCCAAATTACACCCCTAAAAAAAAAACATCTTTGACGGAGTCTCTGATGCTGATAATTACAAGAACGGAATAAAGCAACAAAAATTATATTATTAAGAAGAACAGAGTGATAAAGACAAGCTCTAGTCCCTGGTAACTCTTTACAGTTTTTTGGCGAATTCAACAAGAATTTTCTTGTGATGTCGAATCATCATCGCTTAGCCTCCAGTATTAAATACCATGGATCGTTGGATCAGTAGTTGTATACATAATATAAGATAATATATAAGGAGTAGTTTCAAGGTACAGAAAGGTAGCAGCAGCATTATTCTTGAAAATGGAGAGGAGACTAATAATGTCTGACTTTGGCTTCTTGCTGGCCTATGTGACTCTGTTACTCTCAGTCAGTCTCGAGGCATCTGGTGGTCCCTCGGAGATCAAGACCGGCACCGCTTTTTTCATCTTCGGCGACTCCTCCGTGGACTCTGGCAACAACAACTACATCGACACCATCCCTGAGAACCGGGGAAATTACAAGCCTTACGCCCAGAATGGCTTCTTTAAAGAACCCACTGGACGCTTCTCTGATGGCCGCATCATAGTTGATTATATAGGTAGGTAATCACAACATACATATAATTAATTAATTATTCAACTATCTAGTAATGAATGTCTTGGAAAGAGATTACGATTATCTAATTTCTTGACAACTTAACTTTCGATTTTGGCTGTTGACTTTGGGATCGATCACATATTCATAACTTGACGGATGGTATATATGGTGGTGAATGGTGATCCATCCAGCCGAATATGCCAACTTGCCACTAATTCCTCCATTTTTACAACCGTCTGCTGAATACGTGAATGGAGTCAACTTTGCCTCTGGAGGGGCTGGAGTTCTTTCTACCACCAATCAGGGCCAGGTAAGGAATTCCTTCCATCACTAACCATTTACACACTTCAACAATANACTTTGCCTCTGGAGGGGCTGGAATTCTTTCTACCACCAATCAAGGCCAGGTAAGGAATTCCTTCCATCACTAACCATTTACACAGTTCAACAATATGTACAAATCAACACGATTGTTAGACCCAAAATCAATTGTCAATCAGGGTGTGCCGTTCAAATATATAAACCAACTTCGTCATCCGTCTACTAAAATTTTCTACTCAACTTGTGAATTTTCCGCTGTTGTTAGGCCATTGATCTTAAGACACAACTCAAACACTTTGAAGAGGTGCAAAATTCACTAACAAAGAATTTGGGAGATGCAGAAACAAAGGAGCTTCTATCGGAAGCAGTTTATTTCATTAGCATTGGAAGTAATGATTATATGGGTGGTTATCTTGGTAATCCAAGAATGCAGGAACAGCATCCTCCCGAAGAATATGTTGGGATGATCATTGGGAGGTTGACACAAGCAATCCAAGTAAGCTTACACCTTTTGCCTTTTTTCTATATGTTCCTTGTAATTGAAACTAGTTTAAGGTTTGATTGGAATGTTGATCTTGCGATGCCTGGTTACTGACTCATTTTTGCTTGTAATGACTCAAGGAATTGCACGAGAAAGGCGGTAGAAAGTTTGGTTTCCTAAGCTTGCCACCACTGGGTTGCTTACCAGCCCTTAGAGCCCTCAACACCAAATCTAATGAAGGCAGTTGTTTTGAAGAGGCTTCTACTCTCGCGTTGGTACATAATAATGCTTTGAAAGCTGTCCTAACAAGAATTGAACATCTATTCATGGGTTTCAAATACAGCAATTCCTATTTTTACAATTGGCTTGACGACAGAATCAATAATCCCACCAAATATGGTATGTGTACTGCAAACCCCCAATATTCCACAATGTTCAGCATCCTATAGGCAATCATAAGCATCTGATTTACTCTTCTGACACCTGAAAAATAACATAGAGGAGATAAAAATATTGAGATCTGATTGCTGCATTGATTCCCAAAAAAATGTTACTCACGTTCATCTAATGTCAACATTAGAAATGGTTACTTACCCAAAAAAAATATTAGGAATGGTTAGTCAACTGTAGGTCATAGCATATATTATCTTTCACACCCAATCAGAAATAGTCACAAATTACAATATAGAGATCAAATAAGATTGGGTTTGTAGTTAGTGATCAG
>CAUOFW020003325.1:578823-603930 GCA_963454935.2 Ilex paraguariensis | reverse complement strand
CGCATGCCGTTGCTGACACGCGACTTGGGAAAGCAAACAATTAATTGCACCATTCCCTTGATGAGACCGCATTCAATGCGGTAAGGCTCGGAAATGAAAGACAATAAATGCTCCTATTACAGAGCATTTATTGCATCCTCCCCGAGAGGAACACATTGTACCGTCGGCATCCCGATGACAATGCATTGATTGCTCGGGACCCCGAGCATTTAAGAAGAGAAGACATTCCTCATCAGAATCAGTGCGCACACTGCCTGTATTTAATGATCACCTACTGACTACACTGACAGCAATTATGAGCTTTTGAGGTATAAATACTCCTTGCAAAAGGCAAGACGGGTATGCAACAACAAACTCTTTACTACAATACACACTCAGTGTTTTCTCCTTCCTCTCTCTCTCTCAAAGATTGACTAGATCGTCGGAGGGGACACGCCGAAAAACACTCCGACGCCCTTCTAATTTGTTCTTCTTTGTTCCAGGAACCTCTTTCAGCCTTACAGGATCGTTCTTCCTTTCCCAGGGTCTCCCGTTGCCGTTCCAGGTTACCACCATACCTTGAAGGCTGTCCCAAGCAGCGTGTTTGGTCACTCAACCGGCTCACTCGAGTTCACCAAGGGAGAGATCTGTTCTCGTTTTTTATATTGTGCAGGATCTTATACGCACATAAAGCCACTACAGTGCTACTAGCTTGCTCCATCCAACACTATTTGCATTATCCCTTAGTCTCAATGGCAAGTCATAGTTGTAAGTATCTGTTAGACATGAAGCACAACCATCATTATTTCAACCATTTAACTTAAGATCACATTAGACAAGAACAACTAAAAGAATGAAATATATACACACCAGATAATGAGAATGGAAATGATATTCAAAAAATGAGATATATATATATATATATATATATATTCAAACTCAGTTATCATATTAGAATGGAAATGAAGTTGCCATAAGATGTACACCAGATAATGCGATGCAACATGGACATTTGGTATCTTTGGACAGTAAAGATAACACCCTAATACAAATCAAAATGAATGAAAATTTCAAAAATTATCTTATTGCATGTCAAATCAAACAATAGTACTAAGGATTAGTTGCCAGAATTTTTGAATGCATCTCTCCTGACATGCTTTTACAATCTAAGAAAAGAGATATTGTTATTGAATAAATCATGCCAACTCATTTCGTTATGGTCCAAAATAGCATTCTAATTCAAAAAAAAGAGTAATGTAAGCAATTTACCAACTGTTGTTCGTTGTGGTGCTGCTAAGATGCGAATGAGCTTGGCTTTCGGACCAAGACCACAACCACGTATGTACCCTGAAATGTGTCCTAAAACTTTGTGAGTAAATTACCTCCTCACTTTTTGGGGTTTTATCCTCCCCTTCGGACTGAGCTTAAAGATCAATCATTTGCTCCTGCATCAACATACCAATTCAATGATCAATTTCGTTGAAGTGCACAAAAACAATTGGAACTTTTAAGGAATCAAGGGCTAGTTTGTGTCGGGATAAGAGTGATGCAAGAAGGTGGAATTAGGGAAATAGTACGTAGGATTCACCTTATATCTTGTTTATTTAGCATTTTACCGTCAGTATTATTTTTCAGGTCGTAATACCGACCTGGTTTAAACAGTGTCCTTAATGCCTTTTACATGGTATTAATGAATACCACCTATTAGGTAATATTATCTTCTCGGTACAAATAAAAAAACGATATAAAATAATAAAATGACACAAATGCCCTCTTATGTGAAGAGTTTACATATACAAAATTTATTTTGAATTTTTTTATTATATTATGTTTAAGTGCACGATGTCACCGGTTTTTTTTTTAATTTTTTTTTTAAATTTTTTTGAAATTTTTTTCTTGTACTATGTTTAAGCGTGCGGTGTTAACGGTTTTTTTTTTATTAATTTTTTTTTCTTTTATTATGTTTAAGCGTATGGTGTCACCGATTTTTTTTTTAAAATTATTTTTAAATTTTTTCCTTGTATGATGTTTAAGCGTACAATGTTAACAAATTTTTTTCAAGTTTTTTTTTTTAAAATTATTTTGATTTGTTTTCTTGTATAATGTTTAAGCGTACGGTGCTATCGGTTTTTTTTTTTTAAATTTTTTTCCTTGTATTATGTTTAAACGTATAGTTATATAAGATGTGATAAAATAAATGGTTATTTATAGGACCCATTATAGTACCTATTGAATAAACAAATATGTGAGGAGATTGAAATAATTTTTATTACTGGTACTAATATCCATTAGTATTGAAAATGTAAAGAATACATTTTCAATACCAGGCTTATATAATACTTGAAACAAACATACCCCAAGTGTAATAGAATTACTGACTTTCATAGTTATGATGTGCATGCTCATTAACCCAAGAGTGCTTATTGTCACTATAACGTGTTATCTTGTATAACTTGATGGGTCAAGCCCAAATAGTCTAATTTATGTGAGAAGTCCAACCCCAATTGAGGAGCCCAACCTCATGAAAAATCTACCAAGCCCAATATAGTCCAAGACCAGTTAGACTCTTTGCTTAGCCACGTCATCAAGGGGGAGAGCACAAGAAGTTCTATCTGCACCACCGAAGGAAACGGTCCACTCTCACGTCATCTTTGACCGCATCTCATGGACAGCTCCCCAACCTCCTCTCCCGTTGAGAAGAAATCGTGAGTTCCACCAAAATAATCTTTTAGTTGCTGTAAAGTAGCCCCAATCTGTTAGGGACTACTATAAATTGCACGCCCCATCAACACTTGGGGGGCATGAGACTGATTGCCTGACATCACACATTCCTTGATTCTCCATTCTCCCTCAAAGCTTGTATTCTATGTTCTCCATACCCTTAAATTAATAAAATACCTGGCAACCAGAGTCATTCAAGAGTGGACGTAGGTCGAGTTGACCGAACCACTATAAATCTTATTTTTTCTAATTTTCTCATTACTTTAACTGCATTTATTACTTATACTTGACAGGTGGTGTGCAAAACCATTTTTGTGCATCATCAGTTTGGCGCCGTCTGTGGGAACTGACAAAATTCTCACTCCTGAACATTACATCCACTGAACTAATGACGATCATTACCCGATCCATGAACCAACCTGAAGAAAATCCTCCACGAGAGGAGGAGGTTACTCCTCCACCTACCAACTCTGTCCTGAATGCTCCAGCTCCGAATCCCCAACAAATGTTGGAAACCATGCAGTAGCTGGTGGCCCAAAACCAATAGTTACTGCAACTTATGCTTGTTGGACAAGGAGGAGCACAACTTGGAGGTGCACAACATGGAGGACCCTAAGGAGGAGCACAACTTGGAGGTGCACAACATGGAGGACCCTAAGGAGGAGCACAACTTGGAGGTGCACAACATGGAGGACCCCAAGGAGCTCCATGCCCTGGACACCAAGGAGCACCATGCCTAGGCGCCCCCTTGGGCGCCCCATTTGAGGGAGCCCAACATGAGGGAGTTTCACCTCCCCCTCCTCTTGCTCCCCATGGAGAGGACCCTTATCTCCAAGAGGATGAGGGCGAAAACCAAAGCATCGAGCATGGAAGTCATTTTCATAATCATTCCAGAGGAGCCCCCAATCATTAGGACGAGAAAAATTAAGGAAGTACAAAATCAACTAGGTGATGTCTTCAACGCCATGAAGGCACAAGGGCCCGAAACTGTAGACCACCTGGTAAGGCGCACGAATACGCCTTTCAAGCCTGATGTAGCAAACTACCCCCTCCCTCAGAAGTTCAAAATGCTATCTGTGGAGACCTTTGATATGGAACAAAGGATCCACTAGACCACCTCGACACTTACAAGACTTTGATGCAGCTGCACAACGTACCAGACGAAATCATGTGCAGGGCATTTCCAACCACGTTAAAGGGGTCTGCCCGACAGTGGTTCGCTAAGCTCTCCCTCGCCTCCATTGCCTCCTTCGCTGAGCTTAGCAGATCATTCGTTCCACATTTTATTGGAGGACGTCGCCACCAGAGGCCTGTTACACACCTACTTAGTATAAAACAGGACCGCAAGGAGAGCCTGAAGAGTTATCTCACTTGTTTTAACGAGGTGGTACTCCAAGTTGATGAGCTGGACGACAAGGTGACGATGATCGCCTTCTTGGGTGGCCTTTGTTCATCAAGCTTCCTTTTCTCAGTGACGAAGTGCTCACCGAAAAGTATGCCAGAGCTGCTAGTCAAGGCCCAAAAATATATGAATGCGGAAGACATCACAAGGGCCAGGCGAGGTGAGTCCTCCAGAGCGGGGAAAAGAGGAAGGAAAGGGAGAGGGTCGATAAGAAAGAGACTAGCAACAAGCGTGACAGAATAGAGAGAGTCCCTGTCAAGGACCGACTAGGTCCTGCTCCTCAGAGGGACCGTCAACCCTTCACTCCCCTCAATGCTTCAGTGGGGCACATCCTATTCCAGATCCAGGATGATCCCACGGTAAAGTGGCCTGGAAAAATGAAGTCTCCTCCAAATCGCAGAAATCCTAACAAGTATTGCCGCTTCCATCGCGACAACGGGCATGACACCGATGACTGCTACGAACTCAAAAGGCAAATTGAGGAGCTCATTTAGCGTGGTCATCTGCGCCACTACGTTGCTGGAAGGGAACGAGCACCACAACCTCATAATCAAGAAGATCAGCAGCCCGTGAGGAAGATACACACCATCTCAGGAGGACTAGCAGGAGGGGGAGAATCACTTTCTGCAATGAAGGCGCATGCCAGAAAGGCAAGGCATGTTGACGAGATGCGCCCATCTAAGATGCCGAAGCAGGATAACGACAAGGTCATATCTTTATCAGATAAGGACTTGGAGGGAATCCAGCACCCCCATGATGACCCCTTGGTGCTCACCATGACAGTGGCCAATTTTAAGGTGTGCAGGATCTTAGTGGATAGTGGTAGCTCTGCGGATATCCTATTCACAGAGGCTTAAGACAAGCTCAACCTGGGCAGGGAGAGGCTGCAACCTATCAGGTCACCTCTCATTGGATTCTCAGGGGCGAAGGTGTATCCCCTTGGGTCCATCACACTTCCTATCACCGCCGGAGTAGCACCCCAAAGCTCCACAGTTATGGTCAATTTCCTGGTAATAGAGTGCTCGTCAGCCTATAACATCATATTAGGATGGCCAGCTCTTAACACATTGAGAGCTGTGCCCTCCACCTACCATCTCGTTCTCTGTTTCCCAACCTCAAATGGAGTCGGAGAGGTTAGAGGAGACCAGGTAGCAGCCAGAGAATGCTATGTCTCCTCTGTAAAGGCTAGGAAGCCCCAAGAAGCGTTGCAGGTTGAGATCCTTGACCCAAGGGATGACTCCACTACAGAAAGAGGAGAGCCAGTCGAGTAGCTCACCCCTGTGGTCTTGGATGAGGAACATCCAGACAGAAGAATTTACATTGGCTTTTCCCTTTCTGAGGATTTGGCTCGCTTGTTAATAGATTTTTTGAAGTGCAACATAGACGTCTTTGCGTGGTCGCATGAGGACCTTGAGGGCATCGACCCAGAAGTGGCCACATACCGTCTCAATGTTGATCCGCGTTACTAGCCTGTTCGCTAAAAGTTAAGGGGAGCCTCTACTGAAAAGGCCCAAGCCATGAACAAGGAGGTTGGAAAATTAATAGATAACGGGGCGGTCAGAGAAGTAGCATATCCTGAGTGACTCTCCAACGTGGTAATGGTCACTAAGGCTAATGGGAAGTGGCGCCTCTGCGTTGACTTCACAGAACTCAACAAGGCGTGCCCAAAAGATAGTTACCCATTGCCGCGAATTGACCTCCTCATCGACGCCACCGTAGGGTATGAGTTGCTCACTTTCCTGGATGCATACTCTGGGTACAACCAGATTAGCATGTACCGCCCAGACCAAGAGAAGACGTCATTCATCACGCCAAAGGGGACATATTGCTACAGGGTCATGCCCTTTGGGCTAAAGAACGCAGGAACAACCTACCAACGACTGGTGAATAAGATGTTCCAGTNACCAAGAGAAGACGTCATTCATCACGCCAAAGGGGACATATTGCTATAGGGTCATGCCCTTTGGGCTAAAGAACGCAGGAACAACCTACCAACGACTGGTGGATAAGATGTTCCAGTCTCAGATAGGACGAACAATGGAGGTATACGTGGATAACATNCGGCTAGTGAATAAGATGTTCCAGTCTCAAATAGGACGAACAATGGAGGTATACGTGAATGACATGCTGGTGAAAAGTCTCACAGTAATATACCACATTGATCACCTCCAAGAAACTTTCAATGTCCTGAGATCCTATCACATGAAGCTAAACCCAGAAAAGTGCGCCTTTGGTTTGGGGTCAGGAAAATTCTTAGGCTTTATGGTCAACCAGAGGGGAATTNCCTATCACATGAAGCTAAACCCAGAAAAGTGCGCCTTTGGTGTGGGGTCAGGAAAATTCTTAGGCTTTATGGTCGACCAGAGGGGAATCGAGACGAATCCTAGCAAGATCAAGGCCATCCTCGACATGAAGTCACCCTCCTCAACCAAGGAGCTCCAACGCCTCAATGGGAGAATCGCAGCACTAAATAGGTTTGTCTCTAAGTCTGCAGACAAATGTCTCCCTTTTTTCAGAACTCTCCGAAAGGCCTTTGAGTGGAAACCTGAGGCAGAGGAGGCCTTTCAAAGGCTCAAAGCCTACCTGGCAGCACTTCCCCTCTTGTCACATGCCACTCCAGGAGAAGCTCTCCATCTATACCTTTTTGCTTCCCCATCAGCAGTAAGCTCAGTGCTCGTCAGAGATAATAATGGAGTGCAAAAACCAATTTACTACGTGAGCAGGGCATATCGGGGGGCAGAGGTCAGATATTCGACACTAGAAAAATTGGCACTCGCTCTTGTCACGACGGCGAGATGACTGCGACACTACTTTCAAGGCCACCGTATAGTGGTCATCACGGACCAACCTTTTAAAAGAGTCTTGGGAAAACCGGATGTATCTGGCAGACTTCTTAAATGGGCAGAGGAACTCGAGGAGTTCGACATTCAGTATCAACCCAGGACAGCCATCAAAGCGCAAGCCCTAGTAGATTTCATTGCTGAACTCACACCAACAGAAGAGGGGAACAACAGGGATGCCCAGGCATCCCAGGCTACACCTCCAGATGCCCAGGCATCCCAAGCTGCACCTCCAGCTCCTGCATCCCAAGCTGTNACAACAGGGATGCCCAGGCATCCCAGGCTACACCTCCAGATGCCCAGGCATCCCAAGCTGCACCTCCAGCTCCTGCATCCCAAGTTGTACCTCAAGTCCCTGGTTCCCAGATGGCTTCACCGGATGATCGGTGTTCCATTCCAAATTCCAAACCCTCCACTCCTCTACTTTGGAAACTCTACGTAGATGGCTCCTCCACTAGTAAAGGAGGAGGAGCGGGCCTAATCTTGACCNATTCCAAATTCCAAACCCTCCACTCCTCTACTTTGGAAACTCTACGTAGATGGCTCATCCACTAGTGAAGGAGGAGGAGCGGGCCTAATCTTGACCAGCCCAGATGGCACCACTCTCAGGTATGCGGTGAAGCTCCACTTTATTGCTTCCAACAATGAAGCGGAGTACGAGGCCCTCTTTTCTGGATTGAGATTAGCAGTGGAAATGGAAGCTCAACACCTTGCCACCTACAGTGACTCTCAGCTGATAGTTAATCAAGTGAGGGGCGAGTTCGAAGCCAAAGGAGCCAAGATGCAAGAGTACCTTAGCATGGCAAGAAGCATGATCACAAAGTTCCACTACTTCCAGATAAACCACATCCCCAGAGAAGATAATATGGCCGCCGATGCACTCGCAAAGCTCGCTTCATCCATGGAAGCTCATCAGGGGAACCAGCATTAGTTGGTCACCAATTTGAGCCGAGTAGGATGGACATAGAGGCCACAAATATTAACTGTGTATCTACTAAGTTAAGCTGGATGACCCCAATCAGGGCATACCTCCAAAGAGGTGTGTTGCCAGATGACCCCCTAAAAGCCAGGAAGCTAAGGATAAGAGCTTTCAAGTTCGCCATCTTACAGGACACTCTGTACAAGAAAGGCTATTTCTTGCCACTGTTGCGATGTCTTTCACCTGAAGAAGCTCACTATGCCTTGCGGGAAATCCATGAAGGGATCTGTGAGAACCACTCTGGAAGGCGTTCTCTTGGCCACAAGGCGCTCAGATAGGGCTACTTCTGGCCTACCATGGTAAGGGATGCCCAGGAGTTCTCCAAGAAGTGCAACAAATGTCAACACTTTGCAACTATGCTAAGGCAACCACCCAATGAGCTAACAACCATCTCAAGTCCATGACTTTTCTCCAAGTGGGGCATCGACATCCTAGGCCCCTTTTCCCTCAGCAAAGGGCAGTACAAGTTTGTGGTGGTGGCGGTTGACTATTTCACCAAGTGGTCAGAGGCAGAACCCTTAGCAAAAATCATAGACGCAAAGGTCAAAGAATTTATCTGGAAGAGCTTGGTCTGTCGCTTCGGGATTCCCCATGCCATTGTCAGTGACAACGCCAAGCAGTTCGACAACAAGCTACTGAACTCCTTCTGTTCTGACCTTCAGATAAAACAACCTCACTTCAGCCCGGCACATCCGCAGGCAAATGGACAAGCAGAGGTCATGGTAAGAACGGTGCTACGCAACTTAAAAGACAAGGCTTGAAAAAGCAAAGGACCTTTGGGTAGAGGAGCTACCAGGCGTACTGTGGGCCTATCGAACCACGCCAAGAACCCCTACTGGGGAGGCCCCTTTTTCCCTTGCCTTTGGAACTGAGGCGGTCATCCCTGTGGAGATAGGGGTACACTCTCTAAGGGTCCAGCACCACGACCCCATCACCAACGAGGAAAAACTTCGCATCAACCTCGACTTGGTGGAGGAGGCAAGGGAGATGCCTGTACTCCGCAACGCGGAGTACAAACGGTGCATGGCAAGGTACTACAATTTGAGGGTGAAGCCTCGTTCTTTCCAACCAGGGGATTTGGTCTTGAAGAAAGTAATTCTCTCCACAAAGGATGCACGTGAAAGCAAGCTGAGACCAAATTGGGAAGGACCCTACCGCGTAACAGAAGTAGTGAGGCCAGACACCTACAAGATCCAGAATTCTGAGGGAAAAATCTTACTCCATCCATGGAATGCAGAGCACTTGAAGAGGAATTATCAATGACACCTTGAGAGCATCAAAAGTAGTAGAAGTTGGGACTTGATTTGATTTACCCAATATTCAATGTACTTTTTTGGGAATTATTACCCAATATTGCTTTTTATAAGCAATAAATCAATAAAATTTTCTACGCTATTTACTCCAAAAAAATCTTTTACATTTCATTTCAAAGGAGTATCAGTACAAAAAATAAGGCCAAATATCGTATCTTCAAAAAAAAAAAAAATCAAAAGTCCTAAACACTCTAACTGCTCTCACGGTCGTCCTCCACCTCCTCCTCGTCATTATCAACATCATCAGATCCCCCCTCATCACTGTCGTCAGTGGGCACGAAACGTGAAAAGTCAATGCCAGAAAAAGCGACAGAAACCTTCCCTCGGAGATCCTCGAAACCATCAATGAAAGCATCTGCGAGACCATTCTCTAAGTTTTCCTTAGCACGGGAAACTCTCTCCCAAGCAGCCTTCAACTTTGCCTCGGCAACAGAAGCCTCTCTGAGCATGGCTCCCCTATGGGCCTCTACAAGCTCAGCCTCCCTGAGCACATTCCTCTCGCGGACCGCTAGAAGCTCAACCTCAAGCTTAGTTGCCCTCTCATGGGCTACAGTAAGCTCACCATTCCTGAGCGCATCCCTCGCACGGGTCTCCAAAAGCTCAGACTCAAAATTAGAAGCCTTTTCATTAGCCACCACAAGCTCACCCTCCCGGAACGCGTCCCTCTCATGGGTCGCCAAAAGCTCAGAATCAAGCTTGGCAATCCTCCCCTGAGCAGTAAGAAGCTCCTTTTGCACAAGGCTTAGATCCAGCTTCAACTTGTCATGATTATAGGCCCTCGAAAGCAAGCAGATAGAGGAAATCGAAACCTTTAAAAAAAAAAAGGAGATAAGAGGTTAAGAAAAGTCAAGAAGACGGGAAAAAAACGATTAAAGAAAGGGGAATAATGGACTCTCACCTGAGCCAGGCCTTCCAAATATGTATCGAAGATCCTATCGGTACCCGAAGCGCTAAGCTGAGAAACTTCGGGTCCAAACACAAACCTCCCGAGTCTTGCCCTGATGGCTGGCGGACTCCCCATCATAGGACCAACCCAAATCGGCACTCCTGTAGAAGTTCTCGCACGAGGAGGGGACAAAGGAGGGGCAGCACGAGGAAATGATGAAGGTGGGGAGGATGTGCCCAACAAGGAAGATTCTAGAGTAGTAACTGGAGAAGTCACTAGCTGAGGAAGAACCACCGTAGGAGTCACTTGGGGAGCATCAACTGGAGAAGTCACCAGCTAAGGAGGAACCACCGTAGGAGTCACTTGGGGGGCATCATCCATCCTTGCTACTTTTGAAGAGGGAGGGCTCCTACTAGAGAAACGGGACACCACCACCCTCTTACTTGCTGCAAGAGCAAAGAAGTGTCAGGTAAATGAAAAATACTGAGGGAAGAAGAGAATTAAAAGAGGAAACTAGCTCACCCCTTTTCTTCGAAGAGGAACCACCGAATTTCTCAGAGGGAGCAACGACCCTAGTATCCTTAGGCAGGAGAGCTCCCAAATCTTTGCAAGGGCAAGCCTTGACAGCTTCAACTTCCACTCCTGGTCTCGAGAAAGCACAGACGGGTCTGCATGGGAATGGTGAGCATACATGTATACACATATATATATATATATATATATAAATGTGCAGCATACCGGGTCTTCTAGCAACACCCCAATGTGTTGGTACCAAAGCTCTATCGGCTTCTGTAGCCCACTCCCCACTAACAAAGAAGAAGCAAGATTTTCAGCCGCCACAATTAGAGCGCGTTCCCGTAAGCACTGTACCACTTCTTGTGGTAAAGTAGTACCACCCCCTATTTGGTGCAGGGGTTTTGCTCAAATTGTATGCTGCATGGAACTCCATAGGAGAGGCATCCTCATGGTGCACTTTTCTCCACAATGCAAGAAAGCCCAGCAGAACTCTCCAACCATTGGGCTCTAGTCACCCCGGAGTCAAGGAAAAATAGTGCAAAACACGACAAATGGGAGAGGACATGGGGAATCTTAACCCAGCCTCAAGCATCTCCTCGTAAACAACAATATCACCAAAAGAGTCATCGCAAGTAAGCTCGCCCAACTCAGCCCGACGACACAGCATGGTCGGAGGAATGCGATAAGTAAAATCAAGCATTGAGATATCTTTATCTAAATGAAATAGACTGAAAAGGGTACTCACTTTAGACCCTTCATCATCGAGTCCCACTTTGCCTTTACGTTTCTTTTTCTGAGGCCGTAAGGAGTAGTCTTGAGGAACTTGAATCGGAGGAGTTACAGTAAGGTCTTGATCATCAAAAGCAGCACCCAAAGCTTCCTTACTGCTTGTAATGTCTAGCCTAACCCTCGGAGGGGTATCTGTTCGCCTTTGCTCGCCGAAACGAAGTTGCCCAGTAGCTGGAAGTGTGCCTGACCCTTCAAAATTGCACAAAGCAGAATTTTCGACACCAAAATCAGCGCCTATGATGCCCGAATCAGCTCCTGGAATGGCGCTCGAACCTGCCCATGCACCCAGGCTGCTGCCCAGCTCCTATACTGCACTCCTGCTGGCCTGGACAACTCCTTCTCCAGCCTGCACAGCACTGTCCAGCCCACCAAGCGTCACGCGCGCGCTGCCCAGTCTGCCAGACTACGCGCGCACGCTGCCCAGTCGCAGGTTTGCGCTGTCCAGTCCGCCAGGTGCGCTGTCCAGACCTCCTTGTGAGCTGTCCAGACCTCTTTGTGCGCTGCCCAACCTTCCTGCACTGCCCAGATTGCCTCCCTGCGCACTGGTTCGCGCAAAAGTGTTGTCCAACGGAGAGGTTTGCGAACCCAAGCTGTCTAACCCACCACTTTCGGCACCCAAGCTGTCCAGTCCACCATTTTCGGCACCAAGGCTATCCAGGACAGCACCCGAATACTCAAAACTAGCTTCCAAGCTTCCTAAAATGGTGCCTACCTCCTCCCTTTCTTCAATCTCCACCACTCCCTCTTCAATCGACATTGCCTACTTGATAAACTCTACTAAAAAGGAAGAAATTCCACTCTTAGAAGGATTCAAGGAGAACACACTTTAGTTTCAACAAAATGGGTAGGACTTGAGTTCTCAAGGTTTTCAAGAAGTGGGTGTTCAACCTTAAAAGTGAGTGAAATGGGTAGCATGAAGAAGAAGACTATATTTATAGTCTAGGGTTTTTTTTCAAAAGAAGGAAAAAGCCCAAATTGAAAATTATGGGACCTCTTCAAAATAAAGTGGGAAAAACTTGAAGTTTGCACTTTAAAAAAAAAATACAATTGAAGAGTTAATGCCTCCTTCTCCAAGTTTTACTTGAACACGGGGCATTGGGGGGCAAATGATGGGTCAAGCCCAAATAGCCCAATTTATGTGAGAAATCCAAACTCAAATGAGGAGCCCAACCTCATGAAAAATCCACCAAGCCTAATATATTCCAAGACCAGTTAGACTCTTTGCTTAGCCACGTCATCAAGGGGGAGAGCATGGGAAGTTCTATCTGCACCACCGAAGGAAACAGTCCACTCTCACGTCATCTTTGACCGTATCTCATGGAGAGCTCCCCAACCTCTTCGCCCGTTGAGAAGAAATCGTGAGCTCCACCAGAATAATCTTTTAGTTGCTGTAAAGTAGCTCCAATCTGTTAAGGGGACTACTATAAATCGCATGCCCCATCAACACTTGGGAGAGGGGAGACTGATTGCCTGACATCACATCTTCCTTGATTCTCCCTCAAATCTCATATTCTCTGTTCTTCATACCCTTAAATTAATAAAATACCCGGCAACTAGAACCATTTAAGAGTGGACGTAGGTCGAGTTGACCGAACCACTATAAATCTTGTCTCCTCCAATTTTCTCATTACTTTCACTGCATTTATTACTTACACTTGACAGGTGGTATGCAAAACCATTTTTGTGCATCATCAACATATATTAATACATTAAAATATATGCACACACTAAAATACCAAAATATACACACACATACTAAAACACCAAAATAAATTCACACATGCACGTACACTAAAACATCAAAATGTACAACACACATATACACTAAACTCAGACTCAATCCCAAACCCAACCTTAGACGACCCCAAAGGACCCGACTCCGAACTTGGACCCTGCACTCAAAGACTGGGACCCAAGCCTGAACCCGACCCCGATCGAACCTTGAACCTGACCACCGACTTTAGCCCTAACCCGGACTAGACCACATACTCAAACTTGAACTTGATCCGGGACCTGAACTTGACCCTGGCTTTACACCACCACGGACTTGGAGCCAACCCCTAAACTCGACCCAAGACTCGGACCCAACTCTCGGACTCATATCTGAACCTCACCTCGGACCCAACATTGACTTTAACTCGCAAACCCATAACCACCCCCAGACCTAGACCCAACCTCAAACTTGGTACTGACCCTACATTCAAACCCAAACCAGACCCCTGACTTAACTAGACCACGGACTTTGATTCGACCCCTCAACTTGGACTCCGACCCAAAATTAAACCCACGCCCTACCCCAATCATGAACTTGGACCCAACCCCATACCTCAACCTCGACCCGATCCCTGACCCCATCTTGAGCCATTCGATCAAATGCCCATAAAATGCACAATACTATGAAAACTCCTTCATCTTGACCTACACTTGCTCCAACAACACTCACAAGTCCATCTAATTCTTCTCTATCATGCTCCACCAAGCCAGGCCGCACAAAAAACCAAACAACTTATTTTCGCCAATATAGCTCATACCACAGCTTTGTCCCCAATAACCCTTATTTCAAAGTATCCTTTGAAAAAGTGGTGATGGATAAGGGAATGATGATTTGTGACGACATCGTTTGCTTAATTATTTGGCTTGTTAATCAAGTGGTGGTGGTTGTGACGGTGCCGATGACTTTGATTTATTGGTTGTAATTGATGAGTTCAAATTCAACTGGGTCAAACCCAATTCATGGAATAAACTTAAATTAGCTACAAAACAGGTCAAGTCTAGCTCATGGATTCGGTTCAGTTCAAAGTTCAAGGAGTTCAGAAAGATCAGCACACATGGGGAATAATTATTGGAGTAGCCACTCTCGAAGATCACACATATCTTTAATTGTACCTATCCTTAACTGCAGCTATATACTCTGAAGGACTAATCACATATTCCTTCACGACATCGTCTCAACTAAGGCTCTATGCCTATAAATTATAAGTCTTCTGCACATAAGTGATAAACCTTTTATACATCTTTACATCCCACACACAGTTATCTCTCTCATAGTTATCTTATCACATTTAGAGCTTACTCGTGCTCTCTCTCTCTCTCCCCTCAACTATTTTATCAATAAAGTCATTCGGCCACCGTTGTCGCATTTAAAGTGAAGTAGGTCACCCTGACCGAACTATACTATTTCTGTAATGTTTGTGTGCATCTCATCTTTATATTTAGTGCACTTATTACCTATATTAATTACTCGATAGGTGGTGCATAAATCCACTTTTGTGTATCATTATGCACTAATTATTATTTTAATTATGGATGATGTTCTTAAAAGTCGCTCACTTTTATATATACTAATTAATGCACACGTGTGTTGCACGTGGACTATTGTAAATTATATTTTTTTTGCTTTTATATTTTATTTGTATGACAAACTTTTAATTGGCATTTTGTTATGTTATTAGAAAACTATGTCCAAAAACTTACTTTAAAGAGGGGCCTAAAAAAAATTAATTTTTGGTGTGTGAGACTCAATCACGCATTGCATGCATATTAATATAATTTTGTGGGCTAAATTATAATTATATAAAATTATTAAAGGATTAATTAAATTAATCTTTCATAGTTATGATGTATGTGTGCATGCATAGGGGATGTGGACCCCATTAGTGATATATTTGTGAGACCCATTTATAGGAATTTTTATGTGTGAAAATACTAGTGGGTCAATTTTGAAATCATTTAAAAACTTGAGGAGAGATAAGCATAATTAACCCATTACATGGGTGACCTTTACAGGTGTTAGCCTTAGGAAAAAAAAAACAAAAGAGAAAGAAAAAGATTGATGTGCCATGTGTGTGTGCATGCAAGTCATGTGTGTATGTGTGTGTGCGTGTATAAAGTGTTCTACTGCAGTGTATTACTATTATTTTCATTCCATATATTACATGTATACTCACTGAGCGCGTGGTTTAGCTCACACCCCTACAGTTTGTTCTTTCATTTACTATAGAAGAGAATGCAGACCAATCCACTGTCCAGTTGATTGAGTCTTGTGCAACGTTAGTGTGATACCACTCAGGTTGAGTGTCGGCATAACTAATGGTTGGGCTGTATATTATATTTGTGAGAAATTAATATGACTGGTTATTAGTATATATTTGTAAATAGACTCAACAAGCATACTTTATGATATATGCTATGTGAGTGTGGGATTTTGTATATGTCTATAACCTGGAAGATAAACAATTGATACAGGTGGTTTATATATGAAACATGTTATGAGACAGACTTTACCATCATGCTTAATGACTAAGGTAATGGGTGGTGTTGTGGCACCTGTGGAATTATTTAATGTTTAATTGATTCAGATTATAATAATTGTAAATAGGTGTATCAAAAATCTAGTCGCATCTCATCCTTGGGAGACCGGGATGGGGTGTGACACGGTGTCTTTTTTTGTAAAACTTATTTGGTTACATCATTCTATAACAGTTTTGTCGTTAAGAAAATAATAAAATTTGTTTGGATAATAACACATAAAATAAGGCAAATGCTAAATGGCATTATGACTGACTTTTTTCCCCAAAAAAATATAACAATCATGGGGCAATTATGCATGTTTGGTGATGAGATGGATCAACTATATTATGTATTGCTTAATTTACAAATATTTATATAGTACTTAAACCATAATTTTGATGTCATCATGAAGTATTTTAAAAAGTCATTATTTAACAAAATGTATCAATATACTTTTTGAAAAAAAAGGCATCAATATTTCACAGACTAGCATGTATTTTATTTATTTATTTATTTGAACTCATACATGCATTTTATTCACATCATCTATTTGTAACATGGACAATGTAATATGATTAGTTTGTCAATGAACTACTAGTTTATTGGACTCCCTACAAAAGGATAACTTTGTTTGAAGTTGCTATATCTTTTGCAGATATTCATTGGACTATAGAATTTTTCATTTTACTCGAGCAACAAATATAACAAAATTCCAATTAAAGCTCATTATTTGCCATATGGTAATTAATTAGGTTATTAATTTCAAATACTATAAGAAAATAATTCTAAATTCTTATATAATAAAACATGAGTAACATTTATAATGATTTTATCTTTCATTTTGGTGTAAGAAGTTGAGAATGGACAATAATCAATTCATATAATGTACTTAGGTATCATTATCAAGAGCCCCAAAATTTTCTTTCTTTGCAACATGCATAAATATCTCAAGATGATGTTAGCGCTCTCATCTGTCTTGTCAACTTCAACGACACCTCAAGCCTTGGAGTACTTAAAGCTATGATTCGACGTCAAGTATTTCTTGCCAGTGATGACAGTGTCAAAAGTGTTGCCTAAAAATTAGGATTATAAGCAAATATTTCAAGGTTACAAGCCATTAAAACTTGACAATACTCGTAAATCTTCACAACACTATACTTAAATATGCAACAATTTATTGAAGAACTTATAATCAAAACTGAATAGTTATTGATGTATTATAACCAATCAAGATATTTATGAATCAATTCTGAAAGCATTATTATTAATCTTGAGACGTCAAATGATACAAAGTAAGATTTTATTTTCTTTTTTTATGACATGGTGGCACAATCACATTGGCGAATCAATTATAGAATGTGTAAGAAAATAGAGACAATATAAATACATGACGTTATTACAACACAAAAGATCCTAGTGACAGAGTTAGGCTCCCTTCCAATTTTATATCATTGAAGGATTCTACAATTCTACCTTGAAAGGCCAAGATTTATACACATCAAAAGATTTAGTTGAATTTAAATTTCAAAAGTGCAATACCTCTTTAATTAATTGAATATGTTGATATGTAGAGATCTTGTCCATTCAAGAGAAAATTGGTGGATTCTCCAATTCTTATGAAATTGGAGAGAAGTCAAACCCCTAATGACGTGATACACTCCCAAGGATAAAGCCTTTTACAACAACTACACACAAAAACTGAGGAGCATCTTTTTCTTTTATTTGTTCTTTTGGAAGATATGTAGTTATGGAAGTTTCATTCATGAAGCTCCTATTAATCAGATGCACCTCGCATCCAATCAAGATGTGAATGGTGGACATCAAACAAGTAATTTGAAATAAGACAAAACAAAATAGGCAGACATGATAATACAAACATATAACAAGTTCAACTTTTCCTATTTTGTTCTCTACCTCGTAACAATTAAGGGAGCTTCTCTACTAGTTGAGTTGTTGCATAACGATAAAGATCTATTGAATTATGCTATACATAAATGTCCCATGTTTAAGCATGTTCCTTTCGTCTTCGATCAATTAAAATTGATAATTGCAAGAAAGTGAGCAATTTTCCAAATTGTCTCCAAATGCTTATGTGTCTCGATGATTTATGAATAAAAGTTGTCCAACTCTCAAGTTAATTCCAAGCATAAACGACTTCACATCCCTTCTCAATTTGACTCTTAGAAGTTGTAATGGATTAACATGTCTGCCGAGTGGGCTACAACGATAATTATCAATAAAACGATGTCAAAAACCAAACCTTTTAATTGAATTAAGACGTCTAAATTGCTAAGTAGTTGTGACCATTGGATTAAATAATCAATAAAAAAATTATTACATTTAGCATTATAAGCCCAATTGTGGGAATTAATAATTAGATGTGATTGACAAGTATGTTTGAAATGTATAAAACACAACGGAATTTTGGCAAAGATGTACTGACGAATATGAAAAAAAAAAACCAAACTTCTGCAATCGAAATATTATTTTTTGGCAAACTATTGATGCCATGAAACTTTGAAGGATCAAAACCCCAAAGAATCTTGAACATCATATATACAAACATGCATACATATAACATTGCAATTGAACATTAGCAAACACAAAAGGGGATTTTGTTATTAAATTCTGTCCAAAATAATACGAAAAAAACTTAAACTCAGTTTATTGTAGATGAATAATGATCACTTTTTAAAAAAAAAGAAAAAAAGAATGCAACTCCAATGGAAAAAAATAAAAAGAACAGAACAACAGTAGGTGAATGTGATAGACACTTCAATCCAATCAAACCGGAAGAAAATGTCAATCTTGCAAGCGTCTAACAGCCATAAGCACCATAACTTAATCAATAAATAAACCAAGAAGGTGAACATGTAAAGGAACAAGATGCAAAGGCTATTGGTTTTGGGTTTATTTTAGAACCCAAATAAGTAATTCATACTAATAATAAAAGTATCTTAAGTGAAAAACTTTTAATTCACTATTTCACCCTCATAAAAAATTTAAACACCGTACTATCTTTTCATAGTTAAATATCTAAATTGCAATTATATTCTTATGTATTTAAATTTCTAAATTACCCTAAAAAATATATGCATCATTATAGTTTTCAATAATGTGGTCAAAAACTCCATCAATATTTCATTACTCTTTTCAAATATAAAGATATGATTATGCCTATACATGTATATTTTTTTCCATCTATATTGCTAATAAAGAATGAAACTTTTGCCTTAGCATGAAAATTTTTTTATTCACTATTTTACTCTTATAAAAAATTTTAATACTGTACTATTCTTCCGTAGTTGAATATCTAAATTACCAACATATATTTATGTATTTAAATCTCCAAATTATCCCTAACATCTCTTTTAATTCTTTATTTACTATGTATAAATATCAATATCTATGAAACTTTTTAATTGACTACGTTTTCTTTAAAAAAATATATGCATCACTATAATTTTCAATAAGACGTTTAAAAAATCTTCAAAACTTCATCAATTAATATTACTCATTTCAAATATAAAAATAACATTATACTTACATAAGTGTATTTTTTATATCTAAAATTTCAATCATATTATTTTTAAGATAAAAAATAATCTTTTATATATATTTTTTTAAATAATTTATGTTAAATCACTGTAACCTTTTCATGTTTTATTAAGAGTTTATATATAAAAAAATTATAGTGTATTTTTAAGTAAAACTTGAATTTTAAAATTTTAATATTCCTTTAAAATATATATTATAGAGTAATATATTATAATTTAGAATTAATAGTATTTTTAGTCATTGAAATATGCATGTTTTGACAGTTTGGTCTTCATTATATTAATTTTGTCAATTTAGTGCTTAAAGTATTTAGTTAATGTTTAAATGATCTATACATAGATAGTCTATTAAGTTTTTGACAGAAGTGATCACGTGATACTGTCTAACGGAATAACATGTGGTCACTTCTATTAAAAAACTTAATAAACTGTCTAGTTAGGGACCATTTAAACAATAATTGAATATTTTAAGGACCAAAAACCATAGATTTCAATGAATAACTATAGAATAAGATAACTATAAATCACAATTATATGTAGATAAAAAATAAGAATAATATGTACGTTGATATTAATTATTATTCACAATTAAGAAAATTAGGTAGACAGAGGGTCATGACTCTTCTACTATGTATTAACTATGATTTATAACATCATTTATAACATAATAATGTACTTTCTCTCATTTTTCTGTCCTCCACTAATGATTGTCTGTCGTTAGGAAAATTAAACAGACAACGATATCATTTATGTTTCTTAATCTTCTTTTATTTAACCTTGTTTTTGAATAAATTCTTTCTCACAAAAAAAGGGACAAAAATCTTTCAATCCCCATACAAACGAATTTGAAAACCTTTTAGCATCTCTTTTGAAAACCTTTTATTTTATCTCTCTCTCCCTCCCTTTCTCTTTCTCTCAAACACTCCTCCGAAACCGAATAAACCACATATACATAATACTTTTTATTATGTATACAAAAATTATTCATGTGCAACAACGTGGTTCATTACTAGTTAAAAAATAAAAGAGTACAATATGTAAGTCTGCGACATTTCTTCTGAAAAAGTAAATAGGTAAATGACCATCATGTGTTTTAACAAACAAATATACTTATAAGGAAAAACCCTTAGAATGTCAAACCCACCATAGCTCAAAAGGTACCTCCAACAAGTTTTATATTCACTCTAGGTTCAAAGAAGCTCTAGCGAGGAAATTAATCAAAAAATGCAACACATGAAACTAATCATTAACACAAAACTGATCATACTCTAAGAATATAATTAAAGTGAACCGCAAATTTTGCACTTTAGAAAAAAGTTGAGATTACTATAGTATAATAAACGAAATCAATGAAAAACTCAACAAATTAATGACTGATCATACGAGGTTTACAAACATGAATAGAGATGATATGCAAGAGATTTGGGACTTCAATACATAGATAGTTCTTGGGTCGTGGCTCATGAGGCGTAGTGAGGATCTCATTCAATTCCAAAGGGGCTACTTTTTGTTCCTTACCATTTTGTTGAATCTGATTTTATTTGTTGTTTTCGGCGAAGAAGAAAAAACACACTAAAAGACAAAATTAAAACATTAAAGGAATAACAGAAGTCATACACAAGAAAGTCAATTTATTTGTTATGGGTGGAAGAGAACAATTGGTAGATGAAAGATGGAAGTAAATATAGAGATGTGTGTCAGAGAAAAGGAGGTTAGGAAACCAAAAGTTTAAAATCGGAGATGTGTATGATTAATGTCACAAATGTTTGGTATTTAAATTCAATAGTGATCTTGGCATTTTCAAAATTTTGGATGACAAAAGTGTTTGGAAAATGTATTTCATGTATCTTGATATTTATAATAGTATATATATAAATTTATNGTGATCTTGGCATTTTCAAAATTTTGGATGACAAAAGTGTTTGGAAAATGTATTTCATGTATCTTGATATTTATAATAGTATATATATAAATTTATTATTTATTTTAGTGTTATAGGGTAATAATATTTTCTTTAATTTATAATTTTTGGGTAATAATTTTTGTTAGCTCTAAATTATAAAATGATTTGAATTTCAAATGTGACTTATATAAATTTCAACAAATGTTTTATACTTGAGCTATATATTTTTAGCATTTTGTCTATGTTAATTCTTTATATATATGATTATGATATGATTCTTTTCATTTTTAATTTGAAAGTGTGGATATTTTGAATCTTTTAGTTAATGTGTTTAAATTGTTGTACAGATATAAATTTTTAGCATAATATATTAATTTTTTTTTATTTTGTACCTTAAGATACAAACAATTATTAGTAGTGATGACATTTCATTTTATGTTAATAATCTTTTGTTTTATGGACTGATGAACTCATAATAAATTATATTTTACGACCTCAAAAGGTATTTCATACAAAAAAGTTTACAGTTTATTTAACATGATTTGATATGTCATGATGATTGTAAAAATGCCCTCTAAATATTCCAAACCCAATCTGAAGAAAACAATGTAAATTGTAAAAAAATAATTCAATATATGTTTAATTAATCATTATGATTTATTATCTTATCAGATTTTCAGATATATATATATATATATATTTATTTTTAACTTATGAGTCTGATAAGTTATTTTGTGAGAGACTATTATTCAATGTGCACAACACATGACATGATGGTGTNATATTTATTTTTAACTTATGAGTCTGATAAGTTATTTTGTGAGAGACTATTATTCAATGTGCACAACACATGACATGATGGTGTGATAGTTGTTAAACTATACAAAAATGTATTTATCTCCCAATGATTGCGTGCAAGTTGAAAGGGGTATGTATATTTGTAGATCTAGTTCCAGCCTAGAATTAGCATTGACCTCCTTAACATGTGCATCTTTGTTTTTTTGTTGAAAAACGGAAAAAAAAATACCAAATAGAAAAAATGGTCAATATTCAATCAGAATAGGAAACACGTTTTAATAATTGATTATAAATAATTTTTCTGACTGTTTCTAACAAAACATAACTAATATAATAATAATAATAATATTACGTCCAATTACGCAAGTATAGAGAGTTCCCTTGGCCTTGAGTTGAGCCTTATCATTATTCTTACTTAAAAAATGAAAACCAAAAATTACGCGGAGCTTACCTCTAATTATTGGCACATTGGATTGTCCAAAAAATAATTTTTTTTTAAACAAAAAAAAATAGAGAAAGGAGGAGGTCAGCGAATTGGAAGGAAATAGGATCAAATTTTCAAATATTCGGTTTCTGATTTTCTTTTTTTATTAGAATATATATATATATATATATATAACAATTTTATGTGTGCAAGGTGCGACCACCTAATAAGCTGTGGTTTCTATTTTGCCTTTTGCGGATCTCAAGTTCTCAACTCTCTCTCTCTCTCTCTCACATCTGTAATAAACAGAAGCAGAAAAACATCATAATCACCATCATCATCAGCATCGGAGAAAATATAGCTCTTGCCCTATTTCTTCTGTATCTCTCTCTTTCCTTTAAACCACCCCCTCCCAAACAAATTTTGTTCCTCGTCTATTCGATCTTTTCTCTATTCAATTAGATTCCCATTTCCGTGTATCAAGTATATGTATTTTTCTACTTTCATCTTGTACTGAATAATTTCATCCTGTTAATTTAGCTTTCTATTTTCTCTCACGGTGTTATTTTTTTCCCTGTTCCTCCAAACCTTGTTATTTTCTTATTGTTTTGATCAAAGATCAGCAGCTATTTTCAATAATTCAAGCATTTCTATACGCAGGAACATACATATACTCGTGTGTCTCTGTATAATAAATTAGGGATTGTTGATTGTGAACGGAAGGGAAGGAATTGTGGGAATAACAAAGTCAAGTCAAAAGGGGGATTCGAGAGGAGAAAAATGCTATATCTGAAACAACCTTGCTTGGATATGGTGATGTGCTGCATTATAGGTCGCCGACCCCGGTAGAATTGTCATTGTATTTAAAAAATTGAGTGATTGTTGAATGCCGGTGTGATTGATTCCCGAGCCTGAGGCTCGGGCATCGGGATCTGGCAATGGCATCGGCGTTAGGGAACCAGTCGCTACCCTGCTCTGGGACCACCGAAGGTGAACAACAACCATCCCCTCCTCCTTATCCCGCAACTTCACCTCATAGCTATATGCAGAAATTCAGGCTCTACGAGACTCGATCGGTATACAATTATCCTAAAATTCTTCTCACTTTCTACTACTGACCTTCCGTTTTCCTGAGCTCAATTTTTTTTATTTTCTGCAATCATTTCAACTTATCTACCATTGGAAGCTTCAAATATATATATATTTTTTGGGTATTGCCATTGCGCAGCAATATGCAGTTAGATGTCTCAATTTGCTCATTTTTGCTTTAAATTTCGCCTTCTATGTTATAGATGTTGATGTACACTATATTGTCAATACCTTAAAAGTGTGATTCATAGTGTTTTAGAAGGCTTCAATTCAGTCAATGTCTTATCGTAGTGATTTCCTTAAAACTCGGGAATTTAAGATTGTAATTCAAACTTAACTTCTATTTTATGCCTGCGATTCATCATTGCATCAATATGATTTTACAAATATCTGCGCGTCTTATTTGTGTGCTTTTTATGCTATTTCAAATATGTATGAGGGACCTGTCCTACTCTTATGTAGGACTTCCCAAAACTCCCAAGTTGTACATTATTTTCCAATATGAATGATGGCATTTTCCTTATGAGGTTTTACTCACGCCTTTGATTAGAACATGAAGGGCCTAGCTATTTGAGCTAGGTTTCATATTAAAACATCACCTGCTTCAAAAGTTTAAACTGTTAGTGAGGGTGTAATTTAACTATTTATACTTTAACAAACCCCTATAATACAAAGATTTGTGTTACATTAGATAGAACATTTGGAAATCGATTTAGTACCAAGAGAAAGAACCATGGGCTAGAATTGATATACTTTAACCTCATTACATCTCAAGCTTTGAATAATTCATACGTTTTATCTTGCATTTATTTCTAGTTTTTTTTTTTTTAAATTTCAGGGTCTCTTTTCTATGTTTATGACCTGTTGTGTTTAAAGACGAAGATTTGTTTTCAAATTGTGAATATGTGTAAGAAAGAAGTACATTCTGATAGAAAATTGAATATTAGGAAGTATAAGAAATGTGTCACTTTCAAAATTATTGGCTCTATAGGTATTAAAGTCCAAAGCTATGATAGTTGTTGTTGCCATTTTTTTTCTCTTTTTGCTATTATCTTCAATATTCTAGGAGTTGTTCAAATGAGATTCTTGAGTGTTCTAGTCAATTTACAGTCCCAACAGCCAAAGTTTAGGAAATGAGAACTTGATCAGTAAATGGCTATTCTAGGCTTAGTTGGTTCACTTTCTCATTTAATTGTTGTTGACACCAAACACTTAACTTGCCCATGACAAAAAGATCAATTTGACCAAATTGCAGGAATGGTCTTGCTTTAGAACAACAATATTGCTTTTATCTTTAGAAATTTTTATTATTTTTGTTTTATTGTGACAATAATATCAAGGGCAAACTTCTTGTTACTCCCTTACCCCTTTTGAACTTCAGCCACCCCTTGGACCAGAAGTCTAGAACGCACACCTAACCCCATTATGGCAAGATCAAAATGACCATAATGCCACTTTCCTCTCTTTCTTTTCCTGCTTGGACAGACTCTTACCCCCTTTTCCATGGAAGACAACCCACCCCCATTCTTCTTCTCCTTGTATTGCCACCACCCCCATTGAATTACCTCCCCACTTCCTACCACCACCATCCTACTGTGCACAACTACCACCAAATCACCAT
>CAUOFW020003325.1:539940-578786 GCA_963454935.2 Ilex paraguariensis | reverse complement strand
TATATATATATATATATATATTCAGGAATATCAAATGCAAAAACCTCTAATTCAAACTTTTAACATCAACTGTTTGAACAACTTTAATATTAATCAGAAATTTTGAACTCAATTGAATAACATTAACTACATACTTTATTTTTTTAAACCACAACCACTAAAACAACGTGTTACTGGCTAGTGATTTAAAAATAAGTCTTAGGGTAAAACGATGTCATTTTAACCTTAAAAAATAAAAAAAAAAACAAAATCGTCACGTATCGGACGTATCGTATCGTACGATACAGTGCAAAAACGATACAGAGATACGATGCACATCATTTTTCAGGTGTATCGTGACGTATTGTACGATACATATAACTATGCTATTGTCACCACCAATTTACCACAACAACCTCAACACCATCACTGTCGCACTACTGTCATCACCGGTATATCTCAATTGTCACAGCCACTACCATTTTTGCACAATCGTCACCTACTTTCTGTTTCTTGTGTCCCTCCCTCATTATCACCTCCACCAAATTCAACATCACCTTCGAGGTATCAAAGTTGGACCTTAATCGCTACCTCCACTATCTGTTCTTTGACCCCCATCATCTTCGTAAGTGGAGAAAGTGACAGTCTAATTGGTTCATCAGGCAATATGGTAATTTTGCAATTGTAAAAACATATAAGGGTATTTTGTCTTCTGAAATTAGTTATGTAGTCACACTCTCAAATCAAGTGCATGTATCACACCTCTTGTTTATTTGGACAGAAATTATGACTGTTCATTTTAATCCACTAATCACGTGAGGGTCATCTGGCTATATTTAACTGTTAAGCGTTGAAGTGCAAAAAGGTAAACCACAGGGGAGTTAGAAGGAATTTTTCCCTAACATTAATTTAGTTGTTTATTCTCTCTACTTGCTGTCAATTTGTTAGTAGGTCATTGAACTTGCTGCACTTTATAATTTAACTTGCCATTTTGTGTTCATAATTAAACTGTGTTTCCTTCTCATGAATCTTGATGTCGGTGAAGCAATGTCATCTTGGGCTGATGAAAAGCAATAGTAGAATTATAATTCAAAGTTGTATAGTAATTGCAAACAGATTTGATCTAGCTCCTCATATCACANACTTGCCATTTTGTGTTCATAATTAAACTGTGTTTCCTTCTCATGAATCTTGATGTCGGTGAAGCAATGTCATCTTGGGCTGATGAAAAGCAATAGTAGAATTATAATTCAAAGTTGTATAGTAATTGCAAACAGATTTGATCTAGCTCCTCATATCACAAAGATCGTACGTGTCATTGCAATGTTGAGTTGTGTACACTACAATGTTCTCTTTTGANCAAAGATCGTACGTGTCATTGCAATGTTGAGTTGTGTACACTACAATGTTCTCTTTTGATTTTCTAATTGTGCATGCTTACCCAATTCTTATTTCAACTATTTTGCTGCAGAATTTTTATATGATAGGAAGGGATAAGAGTAGAACATACTGGAGAGTGTTAAAAATTGATAGATTGGAGCCTTCCGAGCTTAATATTCGTGAAGATTCTACCACTTATACAGAAAGTGAATGCTCTGACCTGTTAAGAAGGATACACGAGGGAAATAAGGCCACAGGGGGGCTAAAGTTTGTCACTACTTGTTATGGAATTGTTGGTATGTAGATTTTAATTGTAAATTCTACTGCCAATGGAGACTCAGTTATGGTGATAACAATATTAATTGTGTTTTCCTCTTTTTAGGGTTCATTAAATTTCTGGGGCCTTATTACATGCTGCTCATTACGAAAAGGAGGCAGATTGGTGCAATTTGTGGTCATACTGTCTACGCTGTAACGAAGAGTGAGATGATACCCCTTCCGAATCCTGCCGTTCGATCGAATGTGGTTAATTCTAAGAATGAAAACAGGTTACTGTCCATTCTGCATGTAAAATATATATGTCCTTGTCGTTTTTAAAAGGAATACAAAGATTATCCTGAATTCTTTTATCCTCAAATTTCTTGAGAGTTTCAGTTAGTATCTGATTGGGGACCGCTGGTGTGGGAATAGATGATTGTGTTCGAAGGCAGTCACTTTGTATAAGTAATTCTGGAGGCTAGGTGTATGTCTCTTCACCCCTGCAGGCCCCTCCATTGGTGGACCAAGGCGGGTTAAGGGGACTAGAGTTGTCTTTTTCTACATCATTCTTTCTTTATTTTTTATCTCCCTTCTTTAGTTATGAAAAAAATAATCANCCTGCAGGCCCCTCCATTGGTGGACCAAGGCGGGTTAAGGGGACTAGAGTTGTCTTTGTCTACATCATTCTTTCTTTATTTTTTATCTCCCTTCTTTAGTTATGAAAAAAATAATCATGGAGTTCGCATTTCCCTCATTATGGTGGAGAATTGACATCCTCTTAAGTGCTTGCTCTAATAACTTATTTCCTATATACATGAGTTTCATGGGCGTATATAAAAAAATCCCTCGCTTGTCTCTTAAACGAGCTTGTGTTTTACTTAATCATCCTTACAGAAAGTATGAAGTTGACCTGGGATAATTATTGAATGTGGAATCACATTTTACAAGGGTTTGAGTTGATTTGAAAAGTCTTATATCTTCTTGTTGTTTCACAATCTATGTTTTATGCCCTTATTTTTCTTCTCTTAAGTTCTTGTTGAAAATTTTGCAGGGGTGTAGTTACTAATTATTTTTTTGTTCCATTGACGGCATAGATACAAGAAGCTCCTATGCATGGTGGATCTTACGAAGGACTTCTTTTTCAGCTACTCATACCATGTTATGCGCAGCCTTCAAAAGAATAAGTGTGATGACGAGATGGGGCAGGTCCTTTATGAAACAATGTTTGTTTGGAATGAGTTCTTGACTCGTGGAATACGGAATCTCCTCCAGAATACTCTTTGGACAGTTGCTTTGGTCTATGGCTTTTTCAAGCAGGTGAGGTTGGGAGCTGGTTTGTGGTCTACCATTGTGGTAATTTTGTGGGTCCGATGGGCGGATCTCAATTATTTAAGCATTACACAAATACATCTTATTGTGACTACTCAACCACTTTCATAATTCAACTAGTCATAATCAGTGCCTGAAGGTACGATAAAATATAAAATTTAAGCATCTAAAATATTGATCGCACTATATTAAATTTTTTCAACATGTGTATACTATCGTATATGAATAATATTTGAAATAAAAATTATATTAACTACAAATTAATCAAATATTAAATGATTAAACATATGATAAAAATGAGTGATGTGATATTTTTAGGGGGAAATATATAAATGATTAAACATGTGATAGAAATGAGTGATGTGATGTTTTTAAGGGGAAAAATATGTAGGGGATAAAAATTCAAGTTGTTATGTGTTTTCTTATATAGATTGTATCTTTTGAGAATATGAGTTGTGATTGGTTTGAACTCCAGAAGACAATAATTTGTTTTTCCAACCTGATATTCTCTTTTTCATTTTCTCAAGTAAAGGAAGGCAATGATCTTTCTTTATTCTCTTGAGGGACAAGGGAACATCTAGGTACTTGATAGGAAAATTACATTTTTGGATTCCTCATCAATGATCTGGAATTTCTGCGAGGAGTTCTGTTCAAGAGGAAGCATGGCTCTTATCAAAATTGACCTTTTGACCATTACAACATTACGTACTTGTTTAGTCATTTTTTATTGTGTTAGGGCTTTCTTCCATTAGCCTTTATTTGCATATTTACGAGTTTTTTGATTATACATTCTTAATTCGAAAGTGAAATTGCTTGAAATTGGCTTGCTTTGTTGATAGCTCATGATAAGTTGAATATTGGTGACTCGTTAAAGAAGAAAAGGCCTAACAGTTATATTTTCCCTCATTGGTGTATTATATTTATGTGTAAGCAATTTTGTGAAAGTCTTGATCATCTATTCCTTTATTGCCCCATTGCTATTTTCTTATGACATAAGATCTTGTTGGAGACGGATTTGGTGTGGGTTACACCTTGCAATTGTGCTTCACTTTTTGTGATGGTTTTGGATGTGGTAAAAATCTTCCATTTTTCGGAGATGCGTTACTTTGGTAATTTTTGGGGTGGTGTGGATGGCGAGGAGGAGGAAAATATAGGAAAGAGTGAAGTTCTTGACATCTCTTTGGGTGGTAGTTACTAAGGAGTTTAGTGACCCTCCTTAAACGGTTTTGCAACTCAATTGGAAGGCTGTTTGTCGTTAATAGTTTTTTTTGTATTTCAATTTTTTGTCTTTTGGGTGGATTCCTTATCCACCATTTATTGTCCCTGAGAAATTTCCATCTTTCGTTCTATGAAATGAAAGTTTAATCTCATATCAAAAAAAATTCTACGATGTATTGTCTTTATTTCTGCAGTTATTGATTGTTAGGTTTGTTTTACTTCCGGATTTTTGTTTAATGACTTTTCTATTTCGATAACTGAATGATCATAATTTAAAAATAGTTTATCAAATGAATTAAAAATTGAAGATTGTGAAAATCGGTTGCGTAATTGAAATGGATAATCAATGGATGAATGATAGCTTTAGTTATATATCATTCTATGGCTTTACAATGAAGTTATCATGCAATGCTTTCAAATAAATCATTAAAGCTGCAATTAGTCCTATGTTTTTGTAAAGGGTTGTAATTGGTCTTCTTTTTTTTTGTTTATTTGTTATTGACTTTTGGCCCTTTTGTGTTTAATGAATTTTTATGTATGATATATGGTGCAACTGTATTATTTTACTTTTATCTATTGAAAGAAAACAAAAATTAAACCTTGTAGTTAAAGTGCCCACCAAAAATAATTTTTTGGTTCCGCTCCTCGTGAGTCCAATCAACCATTATGAGATTCACCATATCGTGGTTTATCTACCAGAATCCTAGTCATAGAATTATAGTTTAGAAATCTCAGTATGCGTGCAGATGGATCCGCTTCTTGCAATTTATATGATTTGAGAATAATTTTTTTTAAAGGAAGGGTATGCTAGGAAATTGTTGCAGTTTCTATTGGGTTGGGAGTGACAAGGCTACACTATATGACCTTGGTGGTAGTTTACTCATCTGAAAATTGTTGGTGGCCATTTTATTTATTTTTGATATTTTTTCTGCATTGCTTGCGTAACTGTATAGGTTCTCTTGCATTCCTGCCAGTCTTAAAAGTTTGATGTATCATTGATGGCTTTATGCTTTGTGAATCCAGGCTCCACTATCTATTTCTGGGCGGGACCTCAAGCTGACTCTCATTGCAAGACGTTCACGTCATTTTGCTGGCACCAGGTCAGAATGAATACATAATCCCGCAGCATACTTTGGATTTATGGGATGTGTTTCTGGTTATATTTTGAATCATTTAGTAACCCTTGTCCTGCATGCTTTGTTCCTTGATAGAATGAAATTCATTGAGATGCCCTTAATTAATAGATCTTAAACTTGAGTTGCCCGTATTGCAACTACAGGAATATGGGTGTTTTTATTTGTAGACTTATCTAGTTGGGTTATTTGATTCCATCTGTATGCTGCTGTGTCCTATTCAATCGAATCTTAGTCAGTAAAATAAAGTGTTGGTATGAGCATATTGTTGTTGGGAATATTGGCAATTTATTGGAGGCTTGGAGAACTTTTGGTTCACGCTCCAAAAAACTATAACAAAATACTTTGGCAAATACGCTGCAACTTTCGTAGTCAAAGTGGGCTCCAAATTGTTAGGGCTATGTTCTGATTGTATTTATAGTTGGTTGGATAACAATATGGTTCAGGAAAGCTGTAATTTGCATTGATCCCTGGATTCGGAGAGGCAGCACATTTATGTCTGGACTTTGGAGTTGCCCATGCCCATGCCCTGAACAAGGAAAAAGGAAAAAAAATGTTCGAGTTGTGCTGGCATTAATTGGAAATACTTAAGTACATACATGCAAGGAAAGGTTGATGTATGTTGGAGAAAAGCTATTTGAGATCGACTTTATTTAGAAACTTTCAGCAGTTGATATAATTCAAAAGTGAAAAGTGACCAGGTGGAGTCCTTAAAGATGGGCTATGGTGTTGTGCGGTTTTTGTCTGCCAAGAAGTTTGGGACATTGGATTTACTGCAGATGACATGATAAACAAAAAGAGGACCTTCCAGTAATGTATGAAAATTTCATGGTTGATGCAGATTTAGGTCATCATGATTGTTTCCTTCAATGTTACATGGTGCAATTTCTTTTGATATTCCTTTTTTGCTTGGCTGTTGTGCTATGGGTGGTGCCATGGTGATTTGTGGTTTTCATAAATGATTGCTTGCTGAAAGGCAGTGATAATGGAAACAAGCAAACAAAGAGGGTTTATGGAGAGCTCCTCATTGCTTCGTTCTTTGCTCCCTTTGAAAAGATAAAAGGAGATTTTTAAAAAAAAAAGAACCTCCCACAATCTAGAATTATGTTCTTTGAATATTATTTTTGTTAGGATCTTAGTCCTGACTCCTGAGTCCTGACAGAGTGTAGATCTAGTTGTTTTATTATTTGAATTAATTTTATTGTAGACTGCACTAAACTTATTCAGTTTTTTAGTTTGGTTTTTTCTTTAATTTTCTTGACANGTTAGGATCTTAGTCCTGACTCCTGAGTCCTGACAGAGTGTAGATCTAGTTGTTTTACTATTTGAATTAATTTTATTGTAGACTGCACTAAACTTATTCAGTTTTTTAGTTTGGTTTTTTCTTTAATTTTCTTGACGCAGTTTGTGTTGGTAGTCTTTTTGTAACTTGCTTTCACAGCTTGTGTGCCTTGTTTTACTTGGATTTTGCCTTTTTCTCTTCATTAAACATTTTCCATTGGAAAAACGATAGCCGCTAATTCTCGAATGATGATGAGGCTTTTCACCTTCTTCTGATATAGATATCTGAAACGAGGTGTAAATGAGAAGGGCAGAGTTGCTAATGATGTTGAGACAGAACAGATTGTGCTTGAGGATATTCCTGAAGGGTTTCCTATTCAAATTAGTTCTGTTGTCCAAAATCGTGGCTCAATCCCACTTTTCTGGTCACAGGAAACTTCACGTTTGAATCTCAAGCCTGATATCACATGTATGTCCTTGCATTTACATTGCAGCTATAGATGTACTTTGTGAATTGTTTAAGATTGAAAATTTTCATTTTCAGTGTCAAAGAGGGACCAAAGTTATGAGGCTACCAGACTGCATTTTGAAAATCTTTTCGGGAGATACGGGAAGCCCATTATCATATTGAATTTGATTAAGGTAGGAAAGGAGTCTATAATGGCCTTTGTACTTAGAGTTGAGTAAATTGAATAATTGCTTGCTCTTTATTAGTTTTAAAAAAACATTCAGCCAAAAAATACTTTAAAACTTATTGCAGATTGTTTGATGATTCTATCAATAAAATTTACCTTGTGTCCTTTTTCTCCAACTCTTATGATTAATTTAATAATTTGCAATCTACAGACTCACGAAAAGAAGCCTCGAGAATCCATTCTTCGTGCAGAGTTTGCTAATGCAATTGAATCTATCAATAAAGAGTTAGCAGAAGAGAATCGTCTTAAGTTCCTTCATTGGGATTTGCACAAACACTCGCGGAGGTATTTTGCCTTTTTCTATGAAAATGCCTCTTTTAAAAGAAAAATACTTATGCTCTTCTTAAGATTTGATCTATAATGTAAAAGCGTATGACTTTTCTTTTTTTTTTTTCTTTCCTTGTTTGTTATCCTTTGGTTGTACAGCAAAGCTACAAATGTTTTGCTACTTCTGGGAAGGGTGGCTGCATATGCGTTAACACTGACAGGTTTCTTCTATTGTCAAGTACCACCAGCATTAAGATCTGATGGCTGTTTGAAGTGGTCTAACTATGAGTAAGTTTGTTCTTTCAATTTTGAGAATTTCCTAAACCATATGAAAAAAATTTCACATAGTTGATTTTCTTATTTTGTGTGATGGTACCTGTGGTCATGTACTTGCATAAGCCATCCATTTGTGAAATCTTTTTTTCGTTTTTTTTTTCCACTCAATGTGGACATATGTCGAATCTATAAGTTTGAATCTCCTTATTTTTATGATCCAGATAATTGGTATAAGACATTGATTTCTTATCAGTTATTGTGTGAATTTCATTGTTCTCAAATTAATGCAAACTGCTAAATAGAATACTTGACCTGATTGTTGGCTTTTATTCTGGTCTCATGCCAGTCATTAGCTCTAGCTTTTTATTGCAGTACTTGAATTATTCATTGAGTTAGTTTTTGGTTTCGTGCCAGTTCACTGGCTCAAGGTTTTGGGCAATCTTAACCTAAAGACAACAAATATGATGCAGGAATGTTGTTGCCAGTGACATGTCACCCACAAAGCATTGCAACATTGACAACAAAAAACGTTGTTACAATGATGATGATAATGCTGATAATACGGAGACAAAAATTAGTGGAGGTAACAATCTGGCTAATGGAAATCATTCTGCCAAGCCACCCATGTTCCAAAAGGGAGTGCTTAGGACCAATTGCATAGACTGCTTGGATCGGACAAACGTTGCACAGTATGCCTATGGCTTGGCTGCTTTGGCACATCAGTTGCGTGCTTTGGGTGTCACAGATTCCACGAAGATAGACCTTGATGACCCTTTAGCTGATAAATTAATGGGGTTTTATGAGAGAATGGGCGATACTCTTGCACATCAATATGGTGGTTCAGCTGCTCACAACAAGGTAAGATAACATGTGATGCCACTTTCATGTGCTAAATTCTGAAATCCAAGTAGATTGATTTTGTTTTTATTAGGTCAACCATGGTCCATCTGTTATTCTGTTAACATCTTGTTTTTGTGATCTATGTAGATTTTCTCCGAGAGAAGGGGTCAGTGGAAAGCTGCCACCCAGTCCCAGGAATTCTTCAGGACTCTTCAACGATACTACAGCAATGCCTACATGGATGCAGAGAAACAAAATGCCATTAACATGTAAGACAGTTATTTTGGGTTCTCTTGTTTTTCTTTTGTTTGGAAATTGAATCTGTGTTAGAGAAGATGGGGTAGTGGGGTTGGATAGAGGGCATATGTTTGACGGCATCTTGAATGGCTTCCCAAATTTTTCTTCTCTAAATATTTGACATGCATGAGAATGGTGTTTTATGTGGTGTCTATACTCTTGAGAGATTCATCTGCTATAATAGTCTGCCCACTTTTTTGACTTCTTTTGGCTAGCAATTTAAATAATGCACACACTTCATTAAATTCGTTGGTATGGAAATGTTTGAGCAGATTCTTGGGGCATTTTCAACCTCAACGTGGTAAACCTGAAGTCTGGGAGCTGGATTCCGATCAGCATTACAATGCATATAGGAACGGGCAAGCAATTATTGATGAAAATGGAAGGTATGAACTAGCTAATTATATGCTTTGATGGCGCCAATGGGGTTTTTATTTGAGAGAAGAAAAAAAAGACTATGCCTTTGCCATGTGAAATATGAATATAAAGTAATAATAGCATGGTACTTNATGAAAATGGAAGGTATGAACTAGCTAATTATATGCTTTGATGGCGCCAATGGGGTTATTTGAGAGAAGAAAAAAAAGACTATGCCTTTGCCATGTGAAATATGAATATAAAGTAATGATAGCATGGTACTGNGGCGCCAATGGGGTTTTTATTTGAGAGAAGAAAAAAAAGACTATGCCTTTGCCATGTGAAATATGAATATAAAGTAATAATAGCATGGTACTTTGACTTTGATTTGAGAAAGTTTTTTATTATTTTTTCAGAACATTAGATTATGTGTCAAAAGAGTAGTATGAGATCAAAGGTATTTCCAATATCTTATCTATCGGGAGTCCAGTTCAGCATCACAAGCTTTTTTGTTTTCACACTAGAGGACTCTTAACAATAGTTATGTTATGAAAGGGTGAAAACTACAGCTGCAATCGTTTGCTTGACAATTTCTGCCTAACACAAAAAGGCAACAGAGTTTCATTCCTAAGGATCTTGAGTCTCCTTCTTGGTCTTTTAAGTTGTGAGTGCATGATGTTACTACCTCAAGACAACTTGAGAAGACGTGTAGCAACTTCCCCAACATTTGCACACAACTTGACTGTTCTTCTTACACGATTGTTCTACATGATAGACTGCAAAGGTTTAATATGGATATTATTTTGCAGACTGTGCTAACCATTGTCCTTTCTATGTATAGATCTCTTTTCAAAAGATCCTTATCAGATGGGAACATTCTTCGTGAAAGCCACTCACCCATGTCCTCTTCAAACTTCGAGAAGGATCTTTCTGACCTGTCTGATCGATCACGAGGAGGAAGCAAAATGCTTTCCGAGTCAACACCAGAAATATCTACTTGTGAAAGTGATATAGCATTTTCAAGGTCTGCTTACTTTTCTTTTTCTCTATGATCAATTTAGGTCCTTGCTCTAATAATAGTATATTTGTCTCAATTTATCGTGAGGATCAGAGACATCCTTAATGAACAGGGAAATCTTATTGCCCTTTGACATGTGCACTGCACTTGTAAAAAGAGTGACAGTTTGTCTTGCTTTAAAATGGTGGCCTTTTGGTAATTTCTCTTTTCCATAAATGTAATTGTCTTACCTATATATTATGTTGTCTTAGAGAGTGAAATGTGTGGTGAAAGTTGTGATCAAAGAATGTTCCAAAGCTAATTTCATCAGTTGAGTTGTTAATATTGGTCCGGTTAGGTCGGTCTGGTTCTTATCTATATGTTACAATATTTTGAATATGAACTTACTAATATTTTTAATGTTTTTCCTTGGCTGTGAATGTCTAAGGTATTTGTTTTTGCCAAGCCTCAAATTTCTTACGTATATAATTGCCATGTTGATTTATTGGTAATTGATTTTTTGTCTATTCCCCACCAACCCAGCTACTTCCTCTGCTTGCAATGATTTGGCTACTCAAATTATTGGGTATTATGTTCTTGTTTATTTGAATATGGTTGGATTGAAAATATTGAACTGACTTGAAGAGATGGTTTCTATTTAGTATTTTTGGCAACTTCAAGAAATCTTGTTGACGAACGAGTTTTGAGATTTTCCTTTATCATTTTTACACCATAATTGGCACTTTGCTTGTGATTGAGGGAGGTTCTATTGTGCTTTTTCTTTTCTTTTCCTTTTCATTTATTTTTTTTCCGATTGAATATGTTATCTACCATTTTTGAACTTTTCCTACTTTCTATAAAATGAAAACAGANTGACTTTGATTTGAGAAAGTTTTTTATTATTTTTTCAGAACATTAGATTATGTGTCAAAAGAGTAGTATGAGATCAAAGGTATTTCCAATATCTTATCTATCGGGAGTCCAGTTCAGCATCACAAGCTTTTTTGTTTTCACACTAGAGGACTCTTAACAATAGTTATGTTATGAAAGGGTGAAAACTACAGCTGCAATCGTTTGCTTGACAATTTCTGCCTAACACAAAAAGGCAACAGAGTTTCATTCCTAAGGATCTTGAGTCTCCTTCTTGGTCTTTTAAGTTGTGAGTGCATGATGTTACTACCTCAAGACAACTTGAGAAGATGTGTAGCAACTTCCCCAACATTTGCACACAACTTGACTGTTCTTCTTACACGATTGTTGTACATGATAGACTGCAAAGGTTTAATATGGATATTATTTTGCAGACTGTGCTAACCATTGTCCTTTCTATGTATAGATCTCTTTTCAAAAGATCCTTATCAGATGGGAACATCCTTCGTGAAAGCCACTCACCCATGTCCTCTTCAAACTTCGAGAAGGATCTTTCTGACCTGTCTGATCGATCACGAGGAGGAAGCAAAATGCTTTCCGAGTCAACACCAGAAATATCTACTTGTGAAAGTGATATAGCATTTTCAAGGTCTGCTTACTTTTCTTTTTCTCTATGATCAATTTAGGTCCTTGCTCTAATAATAGTATATTTGTCTCAATTTATCGTGAGGATCAGAGACATCCTTAATGAACAGGGAAATCTTATTGCCCTTTGACATGTGCACTGCACTTGTAAAAAGAGTGACAGTTTGTCTTGCTTTAAAATGGTGGCCTTTTGGTAATTTCTCTTTTCCATAAATGTAATTGTCTTACCTATATATTATGTTGTCTTAGAGAGTGAAATATGTGGTGAAAGTTGTGATGAAAGAATGTTCCAAAGCTAATTTCATCAGTTGAGTTGTTAATATTGGTCCGGTTAGGTCGGTCTGGTTCTTATCTATATGTTACAATATTTTGAATATGAACTTACTAATATTTTTAATGTTTTTCCTTGGCTGTGAATGTCTAAGGTATTTGTTTTTGCCAAGCCTCAAATTTCTTACGTATATAATTGCCATGTTGATTTATTGGTAATTGATTTTTTGTCTATTCCCCACCAACCCAGCTACTTCCTCTGCTTGCAATGATTTGGCTACTCAAATTATTGGGTATTATGTTCTTGTTTATTTGAATATGGTTGGATTGAAAATATTGAACTGACTTGAAGAGATGGTTTCTATTTAGTATTTTTGGCAACTTCAAGAAATCTTGTTGACGAACGAGTTTTGAGATTTTCCTTTATCATTTTTACACCATAATTGGCACTTTGCTTGTGATTGAGGGAGGTTCTATTGTGCTTTTTCTTTTCTTTTCCTTTTCATTTATTTTTTTTCCGATTGAATATGTTATCTACCATTTTTGAACTTTTCCTACTTTCTATAAAATGAAAACAGAGGTGACCCAACATAAGTGGAGGGCCCAGGCAAAAAAATGTTAAATTAGGCCTTATGAATATTTACTATGACAATATGAATAATACTATTTTTTTTTTCAAAATATTAAAAAAAAATTATTTTATTTTTTTTGTTTATGTTTTTTTAGATTCAAAATTATTAATTGAATNCAGGCAAAAAAATGTTAAATGAGGCCTTATTAATATTTACTATGACAATATGAATAATACTATTTTTTTTTTTCAAAATATTAAAAAAAAATTATTTAATTTTTTTTGTTTATGTTTTTTTAGATTCAAAAATATTAATTGAAATTTTAATTTAGTCAACAAAAATCGAATACATTTGGTGTTATTTGTTGAAAATAAAAATAAAGAGAATGAAAATTTAGACTAACTAATAAAATAAAAATTTTCGGAGCAAATGTAAAAGGAAAAATTAGTGTGAGCGAAATAATCACAAGTNTAACTAATAAAATAAAAATTTTCGGAGCAAATGTAAAAGGAAAAATTAGTGTGAGCGGAATGGTCCAAGAATATATGAAACATGATTTAATATTGTAGAGAGCCAATGAGATGTTTTAACAAAAAAAAAAAATTAGCAAGACAACCATGGGTACAATTTATTTGAAATAATCACAAGTANTGAAAATAAAAATAAAGAGAATGAAAATTTAGACTAACTAATAAAATAAAAATTTTCGGAGCAAATGTAAAAGGAAAAATTAGTGTGAGCGAAATAATCACAAGTAAAAAAAAAATTCAGAAAGTGAAATACTCCGACTCACTTTATTTTATGGTCATTTTGTGCGATCTGAGAAAATAATTAAGCAAAAATGCATCCTATATGTGAAGTTACCTCAAATTTAATCTAACAAAATATTAAGTTACAATTTATAACTATTAGTTTATAAACAATAAGTTAGACAGTTGGCTTTGAAGGAAAGATAGCAAAAAAAAATTATTAAGTAATGACACATGTTTTCTGTATACCATAAATAGTAGGTAAGAAAAAAAAAAAAAAAAATTCAAGATGAACTTTAGGACCATAATGTTTTGTAAAAAAATACTTGTACTCAATTTAAGTATTTAACTTTGAGACCTAATAAATGTGTTTATTCGATTGTTAGTGAACTTCTTTCAATGTTAGCCCCTACTGTCAATTCCATGGTCAAAATGCATTAAATTTTTAGATTTTCAAAAATTAAGTCTAAAAGCATTGTCTACAATTTTATTTTGGGGCCCTAAAGTTTTGTTTCTATTTGGGGGCTCTAGTCAATGGCCTAAAAGATGGGCCGACACTGAATAAAAGTGTTGTTTCTTATCCAAAATAAATAAATAAATAAAGAAAAAGAAATTAACTCTTATGGACAACTTCACTATGTATATTATTTGGCGGCCTTGTCTGTTGGGGCCATTTAGATGTTCCTGTTGTTGGTGAGATCTTAATACAAAAATAAAGGTAGAGGAACCACTTGCAGAGACAAGACCAAAAGCATATAGCCAAGTAGTCTTCTTGTCTGTATAATTGTGATGCCAAACTCGTCTACAATATAGCACATATTGAAGATAATGTGGCATATCCTTTGATTGAGTGCAAGATGGTAGCAATAATTTCTACCGCTTTACAGGCTCAGGCAAACAACGACGCAATTATTGAAGCATCCAGTTGTGCTCATCAAGTAGTCATTGCATCTGATTTCGTCTAACCATATGCAAGGATCTCATGTTTCCTAAATATTTATTGAAATATACCGAAACACCTTGAAATATTGGAATTTCGAAATTCATTTCGGTTTTCATGGAAATAGAAACGTTTTAGACGTTTCAAAATGAGATTTAGTTTTCCAGACCATATCTTGACCTAGCCTCTTGCTTTAAACAAGAAGAGGTACTTAAGAAACATGGTTAAAAAAAAATTTTGAAAATGGATTTTTTCTTGCTCAAATTGAGAGTATATTCGCTGTTCCTTTTCTACTTCCACATCTTCTGCACTGTTTTTATTCTAATTTGTACATTGGAACCTATTGCATGCTACACATCCCCATGAGCAAAATAAAATAAAATAAAGGAGAACTATTGCACCATGTAAGCTTAAGTTTTCTTATGTCAAATAAAGTAGAGGGAGAGAACTGGAAGAGATAAAGAAAAAGAGCAAAGGATTTACAAGCCTAATGGGAGAAAGCTGACACCTGGGTGGACCCCAACTGGGAGGTTGTAAACCTCGTGTGTTCTTCTTCGCAATCATATGCATTGCTCATGCACTTGACTTAATATTGTTTTGTATTATCAAACTAGATAGATGTTTCCATCTTTNTTCAGAAAGTGAAATACTCCGACTCACTTTATTTTATGGTCATTTTGTGCGATCTGAGAAAATAATTAAGCAAAAATTCATCCTATATGTGAAGTTACCTCAAATTTAATCTAACAAAATATTAAGTTACAATTTATAACTATTAGTTTATAAACAATAAGTTAGACAGTTGGCTTTGAAGGAAAGATAGCAAAAAAAAATTATTAAGTAATGACACATGTTTTCTGTATACCATAAATAGTAGGTAAGATAAAAAAAAAAAAAAAAATTCAAGATGAACTTTAGGACCATAATGTTTTGTAAAAAAATACTTGTACTCAATTTAAGTATTTAACTTTGAGACCTAATAAATGTGTTTATTCGATTGTTAGTGAACTTCTTTCAATGTTAGCCCCTACTGTCAATTCCATGGTCAAAATGCATTAAATTTTTAGATTTTCAAAAATTAAGTCTAAAAGCATTGTCTACAATTTTATTTTGGGGCCCTAAAGTTTTGTTTCTATTTGGGGGCTCTAGTCAATGGCCTAAAAGATGGGCCGACACTGAATAAAAGTGTTGTTTCTTATCCAAAATAAATAAATAAATAAAGAAAAAGAAATTAACTCTTATGGACAACTTCACTATGTATATTATTTGGCGGCCTTGTCTGTTGGGGCCATTTAGATGTTCCTGTTGTTGGTGAGATCTTAATACAAAAATAAAGGTAGAGGAACCACTTGCAGAGACAAGACCAAAAGCATATAGCCAAGTAGTCTTCTTGTCTGTATAATTGTGATGCCAAACTCGTCTACAATATAGCACATATTGAAGATAATGTGGCATATCCTTTGATTGAGTGCAAGATGGTAGCAATAATTTCTACCGCTTTACAGGCGCAGGCAAACAACGACACAATTATTGAAGCATCCAGTTGTGCTCATCAAGTAGTCATTGCATCTGATTTCGTCTAACCATATGCAAGGATCTCATGTTTCCTAAATATTTATTGAAATATACCGAAACACCTTGAAATATTGGAATTTCGAAATTTAATCGCCGATTCATTTCGGTTTTCATGGAAATAGAAACGTTTTAGACGTTTCAAAATGAGATTTAGTTTGCCAGACCATATCTTGACCTAGCCTCTTGCTTTAAACAAGAAGAGGTACTTAAGAANGTTTTAGACGTTTCAAAATGAGATTTAGTTTTCCAGACCATATCTTGACCTAGCCTCTTGCTTTAAACAAGAAGAGGTACTTAAGAAACATGGTTAAAAAAAAATTTTGAAAATGGATTTTTTCTTGCTCAAATTGAGAGTATATTCGCTGTTCCTTTTCTACTTCCACATCTTCTGCACTGTTTTTATTCTAATTTGTACATTGGAACCTATTGCATGCTACACATCCCCATGAGCAAAATAAAATAAAATAAAGGAGAACTATTGCACCATGTAAGCTTAAGTTTTCTTATGTCAAATAAAGTAGAGGGAGAGAACTGGAAGAGATAAAGAAAAAGAGCAAAGGATTTACAAGCCTAATGGGAGAAAGCTGACACCTGGGTGGACCCCAACTGGGAGGTTGTAAACCTCGTGTGTTCTTCTTCGCAATCATATGCATTGTTCATGCACTTGACTTAATATTGTTTTGTATTATCAAACTAGATAGATGTTTCCATCTTTCATCCGAGCATGTTTCTTTTAGAAGGTTTATTCTCACTCTCACCTTAGGCTTTGCTCTTAATTTTATTCTTNGCTCATGCACTTGACTTAATATTGTTTTGTATTATCAAACTAGATAGATGTTTCCATCTTTTATCCGAGCATGTTACTTTTAGAAGGTTTATTCTCACTCTCACCTTAGGCTTTGCTCTTAATTTTATTCTTTGCGAAGTACTCCTAGAATTTTTTTGTTCCACTGAGATGTGTGCATTGAACGATTATTGGCGTGATCATTGTTACATGACATTGCTATGTAAGTTACAGGGTAGTATGCACCTGTATTTTATCATAGGAACTCTTATTCTTACTTTGATTCTTGTAGTTGTAACATCTGATTTGGCTTGTCATGGTTGAATGTTTTTCATATAGGTATACTCCTTCTATGCCACGTAGAGAGCTTTTTGTAGACATGCAGAGAGAAAGATGCCTCGAAAATGATAATGGTGATGCACTTGACTGCTCAAACTTCGTTGATTTAGACTGGCTTTCCTCCTCTGGAAATTCATGTGAGGAAGAATTGTTTGAGAGGTAATTCTTTGATGAGTTCTGATAGGGAGACAATCTTGCAAGCAATAATATGTCAAAATGGCACTTTTAAAACCACTTAGCTATTCAGAAGTCACCACTAAGGATCCTCAATCTAAGACAAAGAAAGAGTAACGGTTTTCTTTGTGACACAATTGCTATGCAAAAGCAAAATTATGTTGCATAATTGTTGGAGTTTGCTGAAGATTGATGAAGAGATTGTACCTGATCATCTTGTTTTATTGGTTGGTTTAGCTTTATAACAATCCAGTATTGCTCAGTTGTGCTCACAAGATCTTCAATCTCGCTTCCTTTCTCTCAGAGAACAGATAACAAATGGTTTCATATAACCGTTGTGAAAGTGAACAAATAGATGTACCTCAACGTTTTACGGGACATCACATGTCCCTGTTTCATGTTTCTTTGGGCTTCTTATAGCGCTCGTCTAATCTAATGCTCCAAAACACGTTTAGGCCACCTGCCTAACACATGTTGGTCCCCATGGGGGTATTTCTGCTTTCGTTTGTCATTTCTGATATTTTCTAAGGGTCCCTTCTCCATTGGTAGAATATTTACTGGTTCTACTTTTTCTGGATGATACACTTGCTTATTTTTTGACAAACTCGATAACAAGAATGTTGCTGACCCATGACTGAATTAGCTTAAATAGCATCAGCGATGGGGAGAGGCTCAAAATTTGTGGTGGTGAACCTATTCTGGATAGGCTTGTTGGCCTTTAACGAGTATCATTAACTGGAATGTTCATAACTAGGAAAGATATCTGATAATTGAATTTCTGAGGAGACACTTGGTTCCTCACTCTCTTTTCCATGTTTGCAGGTCCATGCTGACAAACTCCCCTATTGCTGGACTGTCATCTGACAATGTTATCAATGACCCTGTAGAAGAAACAACCCCATCCACCAGTGAATATGGATCATGCATGAAGGTCGGTTACCATTTTTGTCAAGCTAGTTTCATTCTCTCATCAATCTAAATTTAGTACTTTTGTGCAAGGATAGTGTTAAGCATGTCCACATGTGTGAAACATGCAATAAAGTTATAGTGACCTCTGCCAGTAGCAATCCAAACTACCCCAAAAATGCAACTCCCAAGTAATGGTATTAGTTTTTATATTTGGATCCCATGTTAAAATATGTGGTGAAAATTGGTGAATTCATACATAAAGATGGAATAATGATTACAATGGTATGCTGCAACTAATGATGGTGGAAGTTGGAAAGCATTCATCTTTACGCTTGGAGTCATGAAATGCTATTTGCTATTTCTTAATTTACAGTGGGTCTAAAAAATGTCCAGCATTTTTTGATTAGATGGGGAAAAATCTTGATTCTAACATCATATACGTCAAAGTCTCGCTAAGTTAGCATTCACTTGTCATCCAAGTACGCTGTGATCTTATGCCAGTCTTAACACCCCTATTAAAACTTAAGGAAGAAGGGAGAAAGTTGACTTTGAGAAAGCTATGAGAATAAGTCCAAATTCGATTCTCAAATATGCATTCAAAAGCAAGGAGAGGAGCATCCATAACAATAATATATTCTTTATATGGTTGTGTGATTTGCCACATTTTTCCTAGTTTCTGTCTTAGCAATAAAAGAGTGATCTTTTTCATAGGGAAACTAGGGAGATAGAAAAAAATATGAAGAAACAACCTTTGAATCTCCGCAACTTTTGAATCATCTAGAAAAGGATAAAGACCAAGATTCGCTTTCCAAAGAACATCTACTAAAGTGAATAACCTATTAAAAAATTCAGCTTTTTGAAAGCCAATTTCTTCTTCAATTTATCAAAGATAATGTTATTTGGTAAGCTCTTTCTTTTTCATACTCGATGTCTTTCTTTATTGTACCTTCTTTTTTTGTTTAAAGAAAAAAGGGTATTTGCTATATGTTTTTCTTATTTGATTCTCAAGCGGGTGAGTTAGGTAAGGTGCGCTGAATCCGATCAATTTTAACTTCATTGAAGTCTGATGAATGTACACACGGTCCAAGATAAAGGCCTTTACTATTCCATACTGCTCTGCAGCCAAGACTCCCAAATCTGAAAATGCTAACTAAAACTGCAATGGTAAAGGAAGTATGCCGGCAAAAACATTAGAGATAATGGTGGTTCTAACATTGAGATGTTGGAAGACCTTGATGTGAATAGACCTTATACAATTCACGGCAAAACCTGAACAAACACAGCGCCAGAAATATATTTAGCAAATATACCGTGCAACTGCATATTTTGTCTTGGACAGCTACAATTATACATTCCTAAAATATATACTACACAATCACCAGTGGTCTTGGTATTTTATTATCATGTCTTTGGTGGTCGAGGACATATTGACTCAAAAAAAGGATGAAAAGCAACAAAAAGAAGTGAGGCAAAAATGAGAAGTATGTTTGTGCTCTGCCATACCGGAATAGTGGGTTGAAGTTGCTAGGAGAAATTCTGTAGAAATCTTTTTTATATCCATTCCATTTAATGACACAAATTCACAATTCTGTGCTACGCTGGTAGGTGAGGGAGCAGACTGGAACTGAGCTATCCTATGATGATGCCCAAAATTATGAAGTTCCTGGGGAATTTTCGGATAGCTTTGTACGCTGGGTAACGTTTGGAGAGACGATCTGCCATTGAAAGTGGGCTTGAGTTCCTTTGCACCAGCACTCATTCAGCTGAGCGTATGCTGAGAATGCCTTTCCATGGAGACTGTTATACATAGTGCGTACGAAAGGTAATGGAAACAAGGGGGAACATAACCAGTTGTACAAGCATTATTTTGTGTGATGTGTTTCTGTCAAAGCTATTCCCCTGGTCTCGCTTATGGATTTCAAGCATTAATTCAACCGTGAAAACCTCGATTGGAGCCAGATATCATAGTACAAGAGTAAATAGCCAACATTTTCAAGATTCTTTCTGGAGCTCTTTCTCTCTGTCTCTCTTTATTTTATTTTTTTTCATTTCTCCCTTTAACTAGTTTATGGATTCTGTGGGTTCAAATATTGTAAATAGATGTATCTTAGCACATGGGAGCGCCTATTACAATTTTTGGTCATTGATTCTTTACATCCACATGTCTNTTAACTAGTTTATGGATTCTGTGGGTTCAAATATTGTAAATAGATGTATCTTAACACATGGGAGCGCCTATTACAATTTTTGGTCATTGATTCTTTACATCCACATGTCTTCTGTGTTAATGATTGACTTCGCTTATAAGTTATTGAACCAAGTCCTACCANGAGGACATATTGACTCAAAAAAAGGATGAAAAGCAACAAAAAGAAGTGAGGGAAAAATGAGAAGTATGTTTGTGCTCTGCCATACCGGAATAGTGGGTTGAAGTTGCTAGGAGAAATTCTGTAGAAATCTTTTTTATATCCATTCCATTTAATGACACAAATTCACAATTCTGTGCTACGCTGGTAGGTGAGGGAGCAGACTGGAACTGAGCTATCCTATGATGATGCCCAAAATTATGAAGTTCCTGGAGAATTTTCGGATAGCTTTGTACGCTGGGTAACGTTTGGAGAGACGATCTGCCATTGAAAGTGGGCTTGAGTTCCTTTGCACCAGCACTCATTCAGCTGAGCGTATGCTGAGAATGCCTTTCCATGGAGACTGTTATACATAGTGCGTACGAAAGGTAATGGAAACAAGGGGGAACATAACCAGTTGTACAAGCATTATTTTGTGTGATGTGTTTCTGTCAAAGCTATTCCCCTGGTCTCGCTTATGGATTTCAAGCATTAATTCAACCGTGAAAACCTCGATTGGAGCCAGATATCATAGTACAAGAGTAAATAGCCAACATTTTCAAGATTCTTTCTGGAGCTCTTTCTCTCTGTCTCTCTTTATTTTATTTTTTTTCATTTCTCCCTTTAACTAGTTTATGGATTCTGTGGGTTCAAATATTGTAAATAGATGTATCTTAACACATGGGAGCGCCTATTACAATTTTTGGTCATTGATTCTTTACATCCACATGTCTTCTGTGTTAATGATTGACTTCGCTTATAAGTTATTGAACCAAGTCCTACCATTGTTGGAACCATTATGTTTGTGCCATCAACATCCAACCCTTTCCTTAATACAAGTTTGTGACGTTCAGTTGAGCATTTTGTTAACAAAAACGCCTGGGACTAATTTTGGCGTCCCTAGATTTCTTTCCTTGTTTTGTTTTGTTTTGAGCATAAGAAAGCAGCGCGGACAATGGGGTACACTTTTCGAGAGAAATAAATGTACTGGACAAGTGGTAAAATCCCTGTTTTTATTTAATGCAACGCCAAGATGAATACGAAAAGCTACCTCTGTAAGCCGTACCACCATCACCATACCAGAGCCATTTATACACAGATCTCTTAATTTCTCAGCACATTGATTTCAAAAAGAGACCTATTTGGCCCTACTCAAATTAGTATACCACCTTTAAACAGGTCACGTTTCACTGGACAACTTTGAAATCATCTCGTCAAGAAGCGCTCCTTTCATCTTACTTAGATAGATCACCTCACATGGTCAGGCACTATTTGCTTGTAAATCACACCCACGGTCACAAAAGGATTTAGGTTGCATACTTGGGTAGAAAATCAGTATAACAACTGGTATATATCCTATGAAAAGAGCTTGGCATAAGGCCACAAATCTATCATTTTAGTAAATTAAACGTTTCCCAACATCAAAAGACCACAGTTTGCAATTTGCATATAAAAAGGGCAAGGTTACTGAGTTACTCAAAATGGAACATCTATGCATGTGCCTCAGATTCAAAAGGTGGTGCTACAACTCAATTAGATAATTGTACTCCCAATAAGCTGCTTAAAACAAGAAAATATTTAACATTCCAGTATCCTCCTGTCCATAGCTCAGCCAAGAATGGGGAAGATACGGGTAATGTGCTCCAACACAATGCTATCAGCAGTACTCTTCTTTAGCTCTGGATGGTTGAACTCATTGTGAGGTAGGGCAATGAGTTGGCCCCTACCTTGACCTTTCTCAAGAACCCAACCAAAGTTTGCTACCTGGTGCTCAAGGAACTTGTCCAGAGATAGACCTTCTNAGCAACAAAAATAAGTCAATGCAGGAAACCTCATTACAAATCCAGTGGACTTCATAATTAACCCACAAACAATCAGTACTCGCACTAAACACATACAGAAATCCATAAGTATGCTTCTTTATACTTGCCTCAAACTACATGCACATCCAGAAATATCTGGGTGTATTTTCATAATTCATTCACACTAACCATGCCCTTGATCATGTGAAGTTTAAAATGTTAAATTGCTGCTACTAGTTAATGAGAATAACAGTTAGCATTCCTTGACGACAGATTCCAATTTCCCATGATGCAAACACAAACAGTGTATTGAAAAGCTAAAGCAAATACGATTAACAAATGGCAAGGGGAAATATAAAAAGAAAAGGTAAGAAAAATGACAATCATACCTCAGCAAGAACAGACCTCGGAACCTTTTGGTAAGTCAGTGAAAGGACATGAATTGCATAGGCTTGAATTGCTTGTTCAAATCCTGTGTTATATCTTGTTGTGAGGTGTAATGCACACANAACAACAAAAATAAGTCAATGCAGGAAACCTCATTACAAGTCCAGTGGACTTCATAATTAACCCACAAACAATCAGTACTCGCACTAAACACATACAGAAATCCATAAGTGTGCTTCTTTATACTTGCCTCAAACTACATGCACATCCAGAAATATCTGGGTGTATTTTCATAATTCATTCACACTAACCATGCCCTTGATCATGTGAAGTTTAAAATGTTAAATTGCTGCTACTAGTTAATGAGAATAACAGTTAGCATTCCTTGACGACAGATTCCAATTTCCCATGATGCAAACACAAACAGTGTATTGAAAAGCTAAAGCAAATACGATTAACAAATGGCAAGGGGAAATATAAAAAGAAAAGGTAAGAAAAATGACAATCATACCTCAGCAAGAACAGACCTCGGAACCTTTTGGTAAGTCAGTGAAAGGACATGAATTGCATAGGCTTGAATTGCTTGTTCAAATCCTGTGTTATATCTTGTTGTGAGGTGTAATGCACACAAATTGATAAAAGAAACAAAGGGGAAATCAATAAAAACAACATTGCTAACAGCAGCAACAAGGGCATAAAACTTGATAATAAGATAACCCCAACTCTCCATTTGTTCTACGTAATGAAAACTAAGCCAAACTCACCATTAGTTACAAGGAGCAGAAGAAAATGGAATTCATGAGTCAAAGAGCAGCAAGGTCTACTAAATAGGAGATCTCTGATGCATGCAATAGCCCCTAGGAGAATCTACTTATAGCATTGAATATATCTTCTTCCATAAGAACAGAAGGCTAAACTAGCACCTGAGAATTGCTTAATTTTCCCAAAACAAATGGAGGAGATGGAAATTAGGGTAGTGAAATGACACATTTTGAGGATGATTGCAGCAAAGTGGTGTGCCCTTATGTACGACAATACCCAAGTCATGTACAAACATAATTCCAAATCCTTGCTGAGTAGACATACAAGCAGCATGCTGCAAGGAAGAGCTGCACTGCCAGAATATCCATATTGATGTTTCACAAACTAATTCACAAATACTTCACTTCGTGTTTCTTGTTGCTCTCTTATGTCATAGTATAATGGAGCAAAAGGCCCAAATAGCATTGAAACTCAAAATGTCTTACTGTACTGCATTTGATAACCTAACTTTTCATCTCCATTAGTCCGTAAATTGCAGTGATATAATATATAAATAGGACATAAGCACATTTTATTCACACTATAAATCTGAGAAAGATAAGACCAACAACCATGTTTCAACTGAGAATACCAGGCACAACTTCAACTATGTGGCGGTTTTTAGCTGCTTCATCCCAGAACTGATGGAATCTTGCTGTCTGCAGATGGAGCAGGTACAGAAAATCAATTTATCTCATGCAAATGTATGCAGCCAAATATTCAATCAAGACATACCTCCAAATAGTGTGAGAGAACAATTAGAGTCTTGAATTGATCCTCCATTTGCTGGTAAATGAAAGGAGGAGTAAAATAAGTATTTCACCAACCACAACTATATTAATTAGTCAATGACACTGAAGACCATAAAATAAACATCTTTTACATTATCAAATTACAAAGTACACTCAGATTGCATCAAAAAAAAAATCACAATTTGTCCTTCATTTTTCCATAGGAAAGATCACAAGAATTTGTTGGAAACATCTCTGCCAATTTTCACAGAGAAATCATCCATTGTTGCTCACCGAGATGGAGGGGGCCCTTTTTTTCCTAGCCCAGCCCATGGGGTTGAATCCCCTCTGTTCCCCAAACCCAGATGCCCCTACTGGGCCTCACAGCCTGCCCACTAGCCCATTCCGAGGAAAAATGGAAAGAGATACCACGAGGAAATGAGAACTCAGACACTGCTCATATCACGATAGATTAGAATTTTTTTTCCCAGCACAAATCTTCTCGTACTAAAATCAGCTAACCTCTATTCAGAGTTGTTAACAAGGCCAAATTACTCCAAAGAAGAGCCAATTCATTGGCCATATTCACACACAATAAACGGGAGACCTTTCACTGGAGCACTCATGGCTTCCTTCTTGGTGTCATGAGTATCATTAAGACACACCAGGTGTCAAAAATGAATGGTGCAAGAAGCAACAAAAGCAAGAGGATGAAGACAAGAAAAGCACAGACAAATTTCATATCCTGCATTCCAAAANAATCATCTCGTCAAGAAGCGCTCCTTTCATCTTACTTAGATAGATCACCTCACATGGTCAGGCACTATTTGCTTGTAAATCACACCCACGGTCACAAAAGGATTTAGGTTGCATACTTGGGTAGAAAATCAGTATAACAACTGGTATATATCCTATGAAAAGAGCTTGGCATAAGGCCACAAATCTATCATTTTAGTAAATTAAACGTTTCCCAACATCAAAAGACCACAGTTTGCAATTTGCATATAAAAAGGGCAAGGTTACTGAGTTACTCAAAATGGAACATCTATGCATGTGCCTCAGATTCAAAAGGTGGTGCTACAACTCAATTAGATAATTGTACTCCCAATAAGCTGCTTAAAACAAGAAAACATTTAACATTCCAGTATCCTCCTGTCCATAGCTCAGCCAAGAATGGGGAAGATACGGGTAATGTGCTCCAACACAATGCTATCAGCAGTACTCTTCTTTAGCTCTGGATGGTTGAACTCATTGTGAGGTAGGGCAATGAGTTGGCCCCTACCTTGACCTTTCTCAAGAACCCAACCAAAGTTTGCTACCTGGTGCTCAAGGAACTTGTCCAGAGATAGACCTTCTATGTTTATGGCCTGTGACAATACACAAACCTAATCAAAACTTTGTCATGGGAAAATAAATTATAGGGTAGTTAAGAGAGAGAGAGAGAGAGAGAGAGTGGNATGCTTCTTTATACTTGCCTCAAACTACATGCACATCCAGAAATATCTGGGTGTATTTTCATAATTCATTCACACTAACCATGCCCTTGATCATGTGAAGTTTAAAATGTTAAATTGCTGCTACTAGTTAATGAGAATAACAGTTAGCATTCCTTGACGACAGATTCCAATTTCCCATGATGCAAACACAAACAGTGTATTGAAAAGCTAAAGCAAATACGATTAACAAATGGCAAGGGGAAATATAAAAAGAAAAGGTAAGAAAAATGACAATCATACCTCAGCAAGAACAGACCTCGGAACCTTTTGGTAAGTCAGTGAAAGGACATGAATTGCATAGGCTTGAATTGCTTGTTCAAATCCTGTGTTATATCTTGTTGTGAGGTGTAATGCACACAAATTGATAAAAGAAACAAAGGGGAAATCAATAAAAACAACATTGCTAACAGCAGCAACAAGGGCATAAAACTTGATAATAAGATAACCCCAACTCTCCATTTGTTCTACGTAATGAAAACTAAGCCAAACTCACCATTAGTTACAAGGAGCAGAAGAAAATGGAATTCATGAGTCAAAGAGCAGCAAGGTCTACTAAATAGGAGATCTCTGATGCATGCAATAGCCCCTAGGAGAATCTACTTATAGCATTGAATATATCTTCTTCCATAAGAACAGAAGGCTAAACTAGCACCTGAGAATTGCTTAATTTTCCCAAAACAAANAATCTACTTATAGCATTGAATATATCTTCTTCCATAAGAACAGAAGGCTAAACTAGCACCTGAGAATTGCTTAATTTTCCCAAAACAAATGGAGGAGATGGAAATTAGGGTAGTGAAATGACACGTTTTGAGGATGATTGCAGCAAAGTGGTGTGCCCTTATGTACGACAATACCCAAGTCATGTACAAACATAATTCCAAATCCTTGCTGAGTAGACATACAAGCAGCATGCTGCAAGGAAGAGCTGCACTGCCAGAATATCCATATTGATGTTTCACAAACTAATTCACAAATACTTCACTTCGTGTTTCTTGTTGCTCTCTTATGTCATAGTATAATGGAGCAAAAGGCCCAAATAGCATTGAAACTCAAAATGTCTTACTGTACTGCATTTGATAACCTAACTTTTCATCTCCATTAGTCCGTAAATTGCAGTGATATAATATATAAATAGGACATAAGCACATTTTATTCACACTATAAATCTGAGAAAGATAAGACCAACAACCATGTTTCAACTGAGAATACCAGGCACAACTTCAACTATGTGGCGGTTTTTAGCTGCTTCATCCCAGAACTGATGGAATCTTGCTGTCTGCAGATGGAGCAGGTACAGAAAATCAATTTATCTCATGCAAATGTATGCAGCCAAATATTCAATCAAGACATACCTCCAAATAGTGTGAGAGAACAATTAGAGTCTTGAATTGATCCTCCATTTGCTGGTAAATGAAAGGAGGAGTAAAATAAGTATTTCACCAACCACAACTATATTAATTAGTCAATGACACTGAAGACCATAAAATAAACATCTTTTACATTATCAAATTACAAAGTACACTCAGATTGCATCAAAAAAAAAATCACAATTTGTCCTTCATTTTTCCATAGGAAAGATCACAAGAACTTGTTGGAAACATCTCTGCCAATTTTCACAGAGAAATCATCCATTGTTGCTCACCGAGATGGAGGGGGCCCTTTTTTTCCTAGCCCAGCCCATGGGGTTGAATCCCCTCTGTTCCCCAAACCCAGATGCCCCTACTGGGCCTCACAGCCTGCCCACTAGCCCATTCCGAGGAAAAATGGAAAGAGATACCACGAGGAAATGAGAACTCAGACACTGCTCATATCACGATAGATTAGAATTTTTTTTCCCAGCACAAATCTGCTCGTACTAAAATCAGCTAACCTCTATTCAGAGTTGTTAACAAGGCCAAATTACTCCAAAGAAGAGCCAATTCATTGGCCATATTCACACACAATAAACGGGAGACCTTTCACTGGAGCACTCAGGGCTTCCTTCTTGGTGTCATGAGTATCATTAAGACACACCAGGTGTCAAAAATGAATGGTGCAAGAAGCAACAAAAACAAGAGGATGAAGACAAGAAAAGCACAGACAAATTTCATATCCTGCATTCCAAAATTTTATTCCTAATGTATGATTCTAGTTAAGCATTCCAAAAATTTGATTCCTACCAATTCTACAATGAACTGATATTGAATATTTAGAATGCATCCACAGCTTAAACTTCAGCACCATGAATGCAACAAGAAGGCAAATTGTAGCCCTCTCACATTACAACACAAGTAATGTCACGTCAATACAATCCAATTTCTTCTTTTTTTGATAGAAATACATTCTAATTTCTATCCAATGCTTTCAGTTGCCTAATTCTAATGTAATCAACTATTTCCTTCAAATCTCATGAAAAGCACATCAAACACGTTCGAATTCCATTGTACGTCTAAATGTGCCATAAAAACATACTTCAACGGGCATTTAAGATCTTTGCATCAAAGTATCAACTCAAATACTCATATGACATAAATCCTATCCNACAGAGATATTATGCATGAAAATTGAAAATAAGTGAGTTATACAATGTATAATACTTGTCGTCTTTTCTTACTAATGATTGTTCGTACTTAAAAGCACGGTACAATGAAAAATTAAATTAAAATTCGAAGAATACTACAATGCCTAAAGACACTTTTAGGTGAAGCTCAAACCAAATCCTTGGCTATTGTTAAAACACACACACAAAGAATGCACCGTTGATTAGTTTCTTGACCATTCTTGATTTTAAATTTGTTAAAATTTCAATACTTGTATTAACATTTAATTCATGTATTGATAATAATTTTGGGATTATTCTTTGATTATTATTATTTATTCAATTATTTCTTGGAGTACAATAGACATTTAAAGTCCCTCCCATAAATTTGTGCTATATCTGTTAAAGGAGTCGATCCAAATGCAAGCATCAAACAAATCATTTTGATAGGCAGATGTGTTGAATGTTGAAGGTGGAAGCTGTCTCAAGGTACAATGTAACAAAAGAAGTCGATAATTTGAAGGAAAAAAATAGTATTACCAAGAGTAAAGTGACACACATAATTCATTTAGGAGGTCAAATAAATTTCTTGGTGCAAAAAAAAAATATATATATAGCAAAACTCCTCTAAAACTTATGAAAATGTTAACTTGTATACACAATTTACATACTTTCTAATCGAAACCTACAAGTTTCTAAAAAAAGCAAATCCTATTACATTAAAAAAAAATCAAAAAGAAGTCAAAATATTATAACTAATAGTTCAGTTATGTTGCCAAGGAACTCAAGCAACAAAGCAATATCATTGACCTATCACAATTAACTTTTCATTATATGTATCATCATAAACATGAAAACTTCTAGGTCCCATCAATTAATCAACTGAATATGGATTGATTATGCTATAATGTGATGAAATATGCCCTCTGGGGATAAGTGGACCNTACTCATATGACATAAATCCTATCCATAATCGCACATTCAAATACATGAATACAGATACTTACAAGCATTTTGATGGGTCTTACTTCAACGATAAATTTGACACAATTAGTTGTAATGAGGCTTGCTCTCATTCATTGGTCAGGTCATTCTATTCCAAGATCCACTGACGGCGGACAGTCCCCAAAACTTGCTAACTGAAGGACTAGTTTTCAGTATAATTATAATGTCATTAGATTCCTTAAGGAAGATGTTAGACTTATCTGAATAAACAAGCATACATGAGAAGTTCTCACTTCTCACTAAATGATTGTTTACACTATATGTTCATTCCAAACCACAACTGAGTTTTGTCGTATATTTGTGTTAACGGAAAAGGAAAGGCCTCCCTGTCAAGCAAACTTAATTGTAGAATTCTAATACAAATCCAATGTATAAGACATGTTCAAAACTAAGAATAAGAATGATACCACTCGTTCTGGGATTAAAAAGAGACAAAGGCTGAAATCTGGAGCTGGCATTGCCATAAGAGCCTGCACTCGGGAGGAAAGAGAAAACTGAGTATTTGATACTCATTAAGCAGCAGCAAATAAACACATCTAAAATGTTTAAACAGTGATCTCATCATACCTTAACCAAAACGCGGGCAACAATTTGGGTACTCATTCTTTCTGGCTCAAACTGCAATAAGGAAAAAATAAGTGCCATACTAAGTTTTTAAAACCCCTTCAATAAATTAAACTGATTGAAAAAACAAAAAAGAAAACTTCCTGTGGTGGTGAGTAGATCTTTTGGAGTGTTTCATATAAACACAAGCAAAGACTAACCTGATAGAGGCGGAGAAGACAAAGATTAGCATCCAAGCTGTATGTTTGTGATGAAACCTGATTTATATAAAAATATTTTAATGAGACTATCCATATAACTTTATACAATGAATTTGGGCATTTGTATGCAAAGTTCATTGTAAAATAATAACTAGGGATATCTCACATCAATTCGCATACCCTATGCCGTAAAAATTAGCAATAAAATAATAATTTTGCGCCACATCTACAAATTATATGCCCCCATTCATAATATTGCTTCAAACAAACTCATACTGCATCCGCATTATTCTGCAAATTAAACTATTAACGCAAAACTTGTCATAAGAACCAATATTTTGTACACAGACTACCAGAATTAATGAGTTTTACTATTCCTCAAGGATCATATACTAAACATTGAGCACTTAATCAATTATAACGAAATGGAATCAAACGTTTTGGACTCAAATTCCTTCAAAATGAGTCCTTTACCTCTATCCAGTCCAAAACCTCATCCGGCGTCAGGGAATAGGTTTTTTAATTATTGCATAAGCCCATGCCTATATAGAGATGCACGAACAAAATGGATATATATGCATATATACACGTATGGAGATAGAGAGAGCGAGCGAGAGAGGGGGAGGTGCCTGCTCGTTGACATAGTTTTCGAGATCGGGAAGGATGTCGGGATTATAAGGATTGACGGCAACCAGGTGCTCCACCGTGTACGACGCCGCCGTCTGTTGCTGCTGCTTTTGACCACCCTTCTCTATTTCTCTTCCCATTTTTTGTTACTAAAAACCCTCCGCAACTGATCCAGAAAATAACAGAAAGAGAGAGTACTGGGTTTTAATTTAGGGCTACAACGGAAAGGGAGAGACTGTGACGTGTGATGGATGGATGCTTGTCACAGAAAGACCATTGTGCCCTCTACTTCATGCATATTTGACAAGGAACGGATAGAGGGACTGGAAGGATGACTCTTGTCCCCACGCAGACCATCGTGCCCTCGACTTCATATATATATATAATATATATATATTTCATTTTTTTCATGGCTTTTTGGGTTACCAAGCGGACCATGGAGTGGTTCGGTAGGGGTATTGTCTAAACTTTTCACCATGGTATTTTAGGTTAGAATTTTAAAATTCACGATAAAATTCAATGATTAACTCATCTTGGGTACTATCTTTTGTCCCAACCTTTTTTTAACCGGCAAGAAAAAAAAAAAGAGATATTATGCATGAAAATTGAAAATAAGTGAGTTATACAATGTATAATACTTGTCGTCTTTTCTTACTAACGATTGTTCGTACTTAAATGCACGGTACAATGAAAAACTACATTAAAATATGGGTCAGTCGCAGACGGCGAACCAACCAAGTAGTTCAAGATTACTTGGGAAATCTTCTTGGTTTGGGATGTCCTAAGTACCAACCTCCATCCACGGCTAAGTAGCCGATGTAGAGGAGGAATCTTCCTCCTGTAACAAAAAGGTACAAATTGAACTTTGTTAGAAACAAATAGATTAGAGGTAGGCATATAATCGGTTAAACGTGTGGAGTGACATGGATTGAATTCATAGCAGCAAGATATTCATAATAGAAAACCACCACTTTGGTTTAATTCATAGTACCAACAAATTCAACCCAACCATTTGAACTTTACCAAACTATCCNCGCCGTCTGTTGCTGCTGCTTTTGACCACCCTTCTCTATTTCTCTTCCCATTTTTTGTTACTAAAAACCCGCCGCAACTGATCCAGAAAATAACAGAAAGAGAGAGTACTGGGTTTTAATTTAGGGCTACAACGGAAAGGGAGAGACTGTGACGTGTGATGGATGGATGCTTGTCACAGAAAGACCATTGTGCCCTCTACTTCATGCATATTTGACAAGGAAAGGATAGAGGGACTGGAAGGATGACTCTTGTCCCCACGCAGACCATCGTGCCCTCGACTTCATATATATATATAATATATATATATTTCATTTTTTTCATGGCTTTTTGGGTTACCAAGCGGACCATGGAGCGGTTCGGTAGGGGTATTGTCTAAACTTTTCACCCTGGTATTTTAGGTTAGAATTTTAAAATTCACGATAAAATTCAATGATTAACTCATCTTGGGTACTATCTTTTGTCCCAACCTTTTTTTAACCGGCAAGAAAAAAAACAGAGATATTATGCATGAAAATTGAAAATAAGTGAGTTATACAATGTATAATACTTGTCGTCTTTTCTTACTAATGATTGTTCGTACTTAAAAGCACGGTACAATGAAAAATTAAATTAAAATTCGAAGAATACTACAATGCCTAAAGACACTTTTAGGTGAAGCTCAAACCAAATCCTTGGCTATTGTTAAAACACACACACAAAGAATGCACCGTTGATTAGTTTCTTGACCATTCTTGATTTTAAATTTGTTAAAATTTCAATACTTGTATTAACATTTAATTCATGTATTGATAATAATTTTGGGATTATTCTTTGATTATTATTATTTATTCAATTATTTCTTGGAGTACAATAGACATTTAAAGTCCCTCCCATAAATTTGTGCTATATCTGTTAAAGGAGTCGATCCAAATGCAAGCATCAAACAAATCATTTTGATAGGCAGATGTGTTGAATGTTGAAGGTGGAAGCTGTCTCAAGGTACAATGTAACAAAAGAAGTCGATAATTTGAAGGAAAAAAATAGTATTACCAAGAGTAAAGTGACACACATAATTCATTTAGGAGGTCAAATAAATTTCTTGGTGCAAAAAAAAAATATATATATAGCAAAACTCCTCTAAAACTTATGAAAATGTTAACTTGTATACACAATTTACATACTTTCTAATCGAAACCTACAAGTTTCTAAAAAAAGCAAATCCTATTACATTAAAAAAAAATCAAAAAGAAGTCAAAATATTATAACTAATAGTTCAGTTATGTTGCCAAGGAACTCAAGCAACAAAGCAATATCATTGACCTATCACAATTAACTTTTCATTATATGTATCATCATAAACATGAAAACTTCTAGGTCCCATCAATTAATCAACTGAATATGGATTGATTATGCTATAATGTGATGAAATATGCCCTCTGGGGATAAGTGGACCTAGAGTATAAAAGAAGTTGGAAGTTCATCACTTCTAAATTCTAAAACATACACGGTTTAATTCTATACTTGAACTAAAGGGAAATTACACCTTTTCTTAAATTTCCAACAAATCAATTTGCCTCCTGAGGTGCATTCACTTCAACTTATTCATTAGGAAATGGTCATTACAGTCACACTTGGACAGTTATATAATACCAAGAATTTCTGACTAAAGAATAAGCCTCACATAGACAAAGCAAAACCAAGAAACCAAAGATAATCCAATCCAAAACCCAAATAAATTAGACAATTTGAAATAATTAAATAGTCATCCATGCATTTCTTCCAATTAGAGCAGAATGGAGATAAAAAAATATGACCTGATATTAAAGGAGGAAGCATTTTCTGTTTACTGTACCATTTATTTAGGACGCTTGGAATAGAGTTCATATCTAGTTTAACAATCAAATATGGGTCAGTCGTAGACGGCGAACCAACCTAGTAGTTCAAGATTACTTGGGAAATCTTCTTGGTTTGGGATGTCCTAAGTACCAACCTCCATCCACGACTAAGTAGCCGATGTAGAGGAGGAATCTTCCTCCTGTAACAAAAAGGTACAAATTGAACTTTGTTAGAAACAAATAGATTAGAGGTAGGCATATAATCGGTTAAACGTGTGGAGTGACATGGATTGAATTCATAGCAGCAAGATATTCATAATAGAAAACCACCACTTTGGTTTAATTCATAGTACCAACAAATTCAACCCAACCATTTGAACTTTACCAAACTATCCGATAGGCAATGCATACAATAGAAAACCACCACCAACAACATCACCATCCATCAACAGAACCGCCGACACACTCATAAACAGTAGATCATTACTAAGTAATTCACCTAGTGTTTGATTGAAAGAGGATGTTAATTGATGTTGAAGTTACACGATNTATGCATATATACACGTATGGAGATAGAGAGAGCGAGCGAGAGAGGGGGAGGTGCCTGCTCGTTGACATAGTTTTCGAGATNTGCATATATACACGTATGGAGATAGAGAGAGAGAGAGCGAGCGAGAGAGGGGGAGGTGCCTGCTCGTTGACATAGTTTTCGAGATCGGGAAGGATGTCGGGATTATAAGGATTGACGGCAACCAGGTGCTCCACCGTGTACGACGCCGCCGTCTGTTGCTGCTGCTTTTGACCACCCTTCTCTATTTCTCTTCCCATTTTTTGTTACTAAAAACCCTCCGCAACTGATCCAGAAAATAACAGAAAGAGAGAGTACTGGGTTTTAATTTAGGGCTACAACGGAAAGGGAGAGACTGTGACGTGTGATGGATGGATGCTTGTCACAGAAAGACCATTGTGCCCTCTACTTCATGCATATTTGACAAGGAACGGATAGAGGGACTGGAAGGATGACTCTTGTCCCCACGCAGACCATCGTGCCCTCGACTTCATATATATATATAATATATATATATTTCATTTTTTTCATGGCTTTTTGGGTTACCAAGCGGACCATGGAGTGGTTCGGTAGGGGTATTGTCTAAACTTTTCACCATGGTATTTTAGGTTAGAATTTTAAAATTCACGATAAAATTCAATGATTAACTCATCTTGGGTACTATCTTTTGTCCCAACCTTTTTTTAACCGGCAAGAAAAAAAAAAAGAGATATTATGCATGAAAATTGAAAATAAGTGAGTTATACAATGTATAATACTTGTCGTCTTTTCTTACTAACGATTGTTCGTACTTAAATGCACGGTACAATGAAAAACTACATTAAAATATGGGTCAGTCGCAGACGGCGAACCAACCAAGTAGTTCAAGATTACTTGGGAAATCTTCTTGGTTTGGGATGTCCTAAGTACCAACCTCCATCCACGGCTAAGTAGCCGATGTAGAGGAGGAATCTTCCTCCTGTAACAAAAAGGTACAAATTGAACTTTGTTAGAAACAAATAGATTAGAGGTAGGCATATAATCGGTTAAACGTGTGGAGTGACATGGATTGAATTCATAGCAGCAAGATATTCATAATAGAAAACCACCACTTTGGTTTAATTCATAGTACCAACAAATTCAACCCAACCATTTGAACTTTACCAAACTATCCAATAGGCAATGCATACAATAGAAAACCACCACCAACAACATCACCATCCATCAACAGAACCGCCGACACACTCATAAACAGTAGATCATTACTAAGTAATTCACCTAGTGTTTGATTGAAAGAGGATGTTAATTGATGTTGAAGTTACACGATTTTGTAAGTTATAGATGCATTACTAATTGCCCATGCAAGAGCAATTAAGAATATATATTTTGAAGACATGACGATCAGTTTACTTTCCCCTCTCTAGGCAACTTAATTACCATTATCTGAATTCAAGCACAACATGAACACAATAATCTCATTTCAAGAATGAACTCAAGCAGCTAATGGTATGAATAAATTAAAAACAAATGACTACTAAACACCCAGGCAAACATAATCGTCAATACAGTAAAGAAAAATATGTTTACCTTTTTAAGTGCACCATTTCCTATCGTTNAAAAGAGATATTATGCATGAAAATTGAAAATAAGTGAGTTATACAATGTATAATACTTGTCGTCTTTTCTTACTAACGATTGTTCGTACTTAAATGCACGGTACAATGAAAAACTACATTAAAATATGGGTCAGTCGCAGACGGCGAACCAACCAAGTAGTTCAAGATTACTTGGGAAATCTTCTTGGTTTGGGATGTCCTAAGTACCAACCTCCATCCACGGCTAAGTAGCCGATGTAGAGGAGGAATCTTCCTCCTGCAACAAAAAGGTACAAATTGAACTTTGTTAGAAACAAATAGATTAGAGGTAGGCATATAATCGGTTAAACGTGTGGAGTGACATGGATTGAATTCATAGCAGCAAGATATTCATAATAGAAAACCACCACTTTGGTTTAATTCATAGTACCAACAAATTCAACCCAACCATTTGAACTTTACCAAACTATCCGATAGGCAATGCATACAATAGAAAACCACCACCAACAACATCACCATCCATCAACAGAACCGCCGACACACTCATAAACAGTAGATCATTACTAAGTAATTCACCTAGTGTTTGATTGAAAGAGGATGTTAATTGATGTTGAAGTTACACGATTTTGTAAGTTATAGATGCATTACTAATTGCCCATGCAAGAGCAATTAAGAATATATATTTTGAAGACATGACGATCAGTTTACTTTCCCCTCTCTAGTCAACTTAATTACCATTATCTGAATTCAAGCACAACATGAACACAATAATCTCATTTCAAGAATGAACTCAAGCAGCTAATGGTATGAATAAATTAAAAACAAATGACTACTAAACACCCAGGCAAACATAATCGTCAATACAGTAAAGAAAAATATGTTTACCTTTTTAAGTGCACCATTTCCTATCGTTGTCTATAATCCAAAATCATCATAACTCATTTTGTGCCTCCTCCTCTAATAGGTTGTTTTGATCTTCCTCAGACACATCAGTATAAGCCAACTTCTTCTCTAGCAAATTTTACAGAAAACCATAAAGTGAAGTCACATATTTGCTCATATTGGAGTAATTGCTCATATGCCATACTTGCATATTTGCTCTTATTGAAGGAACCACAATTNATATATTTGTTCATATTGAAGTAATTGCTCATATGCCATACTTGCATATTTGCTCTTATTGAAGGAACCACAATTCTTGATCAAAAAAAAGTAACCAAAATTCAAATCTAAAACGCCATCAAAATACCACAGACATATGTCATACTACTTTTTCCTCTCTTGCAAGTTTTTCATTTGCTCTTTGTAATAATTCTCTCTAAATTGCTTTGTGGCTGTGACCTTCTTCAATGGCTGTTGGTTTTGTCTCTTTTNATCGGGAAGGATGTCGGGATTATAAGGATTGACGGCAACCAGGTGCTCCACCGTGTACGACGCCGCCGTCTGTTGCTGCTGCTTTTGACCACCCTTCTCTATTTCTCTTCCCATTTTTTGTTACTAAAAACCCTCCGCAACTGATCCAGAAAATAACAGAAAGAGAGAGTACTGGGTTTTAATTTAGGGCTACAACGGAAAGGGAGAGACTGTGACGTGTGATGGATGGATGCTTGTCACAGAAAGACCATTGTGCCCTCTACTTCATGCATATTTGACAAGGAACGGATAGAGGGACTGGAAGGATGACTCTTGTCCCCACGCAGACCATCGTGCCCTCGACTTCATATATATATATAATATATATATATTTCATTTTTTTCATGGCTTTTTGGGTTACCAAGCGGACCATGGAGCGGTTCGGTAGGGGTATTGTCTAAACTTTTCACCATGGTATTTTAGGTTAGAATTTTAAAATTCACGATAAAATTCAATGATTAACTCATCTTGGGTACTATCTTTTGTCCCAACCTTTTTTTAACCGGCAAGAAAAAAAAAAAGAGATATTATGCATGAAAATTGAAAATAAGTGAGTTATACAATGTATAATACTTGTCGTCTTTTCTTACTAACGATTGTTCGTACTTAAATGCACGGTACAATGAAAAATTAAATTAAAATTCGAAGAATACTACAATGCCTAAAGACACTTTTAGGTGAAGCTCAAACCAAATCCTTGGCTATTGTTAAAACACACACACAAAGAATGCACCGTTGATTAGTTTCTTGACCATTCTTGATTTTAAATTTGTTAAAATTTCAATACTTGTATTAACATTTAATTCATGTATTGATAATAATTTTGGGATTATTCTTTGATTATTATTATTTATTCAATTATTTCTTGGAGTACAATAGACATTTAAAGTCCCTCCCATAAATTTGTGCTATATCTGTTAAAGGAGTCGATCCAAATGCAAGCATCAAACAAATCATTTTGATAGGCAGATGTGTTGAATGTTGAAGGTGGAAGCTGTCTCAAGGTACAATGTAACAAAAGAAGTCGATAATTTGAAGGAAAAAAATAGTATTACCAAGAGTAAAGTGACACACATAATTCATTTAGGAGGTCAAATAAATTTCTTGGTGCAAAAAAAAAATATATATATAGCAAAACTCCTCTAAAACTTATGAAAATGTTAACTTGTATACACAATTTACATACTTTCTAATCGAAACCTACAAGTTTCTAAAAAAAGCAAATCCTATTACATTAAAAAAAAATCAAAAAGAAGTCAAAATATTATAACTAATAGTTCAGTTATGTTGCCAAGGAACTCAAGCAACAAAGCAATATCATTGACCTATCACAATTAACTTTTCATTATATGTATCATCATAAACATGAAAACTTCTAGGTCCCATCAATTAATCAACTGAATATGGATTGATTATGCTATAATGTGATGAAATATGCCCTCTGGGGATAAGTGGACCTAGAGTATAAAAGAAGTTGGAAGTTCATCACTTCTAAATTCTAAAACATACACGGTTTAATTCTATACTTGAACTAAAGGGAAATTACACCTTTTCTTAAATTTCCAACAAATCAATTTGCCTCCTGAGGTGCATTCACTTCAACTTATTCATTAGGAAATGGTCATTACAGTCACACTTGGACAGTTATATAATACCAAGAATTTCTGACTAAAGAATAAGCCTCACATAGACAAAGCAAAACCAAGAAACCAAAGATAATCCAATCCAAAACCCAAATAAATTAGACAGTTTGAAACAATTAAATAGTCATCCATGCATTTCTTCCAATTAGAGCAGAATGGAGATAAAAAAATATGACTTGATATTAA